>JAJHUR010072375.1:0-23881 GCA_027495735.1 Lutjanus campechanus | reverse complement strand
TTAAGTAAAGGATCTGAATACTTTAGTACACAAATGTGATCATTTCTAAGAAACGAATGAGGAATGAGGTCTGATGAGTTACTAGAATGGGAGATTCTATATTAATGAATCATAATTATTAGTTCATAAATATTTGTGAACTGAGATACTGACCACTTTCTTCATGAGTCATTTCTGATGAACTATGAAACAGCTGAGAATTCATTAATTATTATTGTCTTAATCATTAGTTTATCACTTTGTAAGCCCTCAAGTAAAGTGATACATGATACTGAGCGGTTACTACTCCATCTGTACTTTATGATAAGGGACAACTTGTGGGGGCACAAAAAGAGTAACTAATGATTAGGTCATTAGTTATTAATGAGTCAAACTAGTTTGTGCCACTGAGTGGCTGGTTCAGAGTCAGTCAGGAATGACTCATGAAATAAAGGGTCAGAATGTCAATTCACAGATATTCATGAACTAATCATTACCTAATGATTTATTAATATAATATCTCCCACTCTCCCAGTCATCATTATCTACTGAAGTCCTCAAATCACAGTTATTCAAGAATTACTCATTAACAATTTATTAATTATCAGGTTTTCCTGATTCATTCTTCACTTGTTCCTTAGTAACAATCAAATTACTGTGTTGTTAAGTGTTACTTCTAGACCTAAGGGGTCTATTAAATGTTGTGCTTTGTGAACTTGAACCAAACACAGTGTCTGCAAACTTATCACACATAATGTATAACATTTTTCCACCAACACAAATATAGAGTGAAACTCCAGTAACACCGAGAAAGAGGTCACAAGTTGTCAGTGGTGATTTGTGAAGTTGTAACTCTTGGGTCCAAAATGAGTAATGTCAATGTTATCTACATTTTAGCCGAGACAGCCTCATCATCAGTATCTCCAGCGGCAGCCACCATGGATCCCAATTACCGCAGTAATCACTCCCTAGCTGAGAGCACGGTTTCAGACAGGGTAAAGTATTATCCATCTTCATCATATTCATTATCAGGCAGCAGACGCAGGTGTCCTGGCCTCCCACTGCTCCACACCATTAGTGACTGATAGACAGTGGCACTATAGCGCCTTTGCTCTGCAGAACACGCCCACATACCAAAAGAAAAAAGTCTTAATTTAAGCAAGTTGGTGAAATATGCATAGGATTTTCTGATTGTATGGCATCTACTTTTCACCTATACAGTAACTGCCGCATGTCACAGTCATCAGGTAGACAGGCTTAGCATGTCTACAGTACCGGCATGGTCAAAGGTCACACAGCAAGGGGTTTGCGGCACATCATTTGTTCTTTCCTGATTATCCTCTGCTGTCTCTCTAACAAGGAGGGTCAGTGTGACAGACATATAGCACCTCAGTTTCAGACTACGACAGGACAAAAAGGTGACATGGAACGGTGGCATATAGTGTTGGCATGTTTGTCGCCCATCCATCCACCTCACACTGACACAAATGGGTGAAAAGGGCAGCTTGCTCCCTGCTGGAGGTGCCTGTATATAGGCACCCAATGCAGACTATTGTGTCGACTGTTGTGGGTGCTGTGCGGTACTCCCAGCGTAACTCAAATAAATCACCTCATTAGCCTGTTCTCTAATGGGTTATTGTAGCACCAGGCTGACACCCAGTTCTTGTGAAAGCTCATGAGATTTCCAAATTCAAAAAATGCTTTTGGGTGGGATCATTTTCCTATCCTCTGGCACCTGGTCGAGGTCATTCTATTAGGTGGATTGATTTACATATAAATTGAACATGCGGTATTACGCACCTCCTTAAACTCATCTGTTTCACTACTGTATCCCATTATCTGCCTTGCATACTTCAACAAGCATTTAATTTCGTCTTTCATATTGTTTTATGTTTCATTATGTTTCAGTGTTATTTATTAAAATTCATTTAGCTAATAACGCCCACACTGCACTGCCCCTTTTCCTGCAACACACCTATTCTAATGTGTTCTGAGCGACTGTGTGTCCTGAGGTAAAATGGGAAATGTTGAAAATTCACTGGAATATGAAAAGCAATCATATTTTCTGTATCAGTAAGCAGGTCTGCGGTAGCTGGGGGTCATTCTTGCTCTCTGCTGTTGCTTGGGGAGGCATTTTGTAAGAGCCCCCAAGGCTCACCTAGTTAATTAAGTTTTTCTGCTATTAGAACGATGTAACTTGTGATTTTACTGCTCCACAAAACTAATTCTCCACCACAAATGAGGGTTTGATAGACATAACTTCTGCTCCGCCTGATTCCTTATTTATATGGAATACATCACCAACAAAAATATATTATGTCGTGACACTATACACATCAATAATATTTATGATGTGACTCATATTTGAGTTGAAAATTATCAAATGAATTGTGGGTACATGCCATGAATAGTAACCAGTCTTTCTACCAGAAATTAGCCTGCCAGTTAAATAAAAAAAGAAAGTGTCTAAAGTCAGTGAAAATAAATGAGCACATGAACTATGCAGTGGAGTTGTCTTGGTGATGGAGTTTGAATGCTATGAAGAGGTAGAAGGGAAGATCCAGATATAGAAACATGTGGGTGGGTGTATGTGACTTTATCCACTGCAAAGAAATAAATTAAGCGATCACATTGGCTAGGTGAGGCAGTTATAAAGAGTGAAGAGACAAATTGATTCAAGCCTATATGGAAAAATTGAGCTGAATGGTTTTCTGCTGCAACAGTGCTAGTACTGCATTATTTTTGCACTCGCTGTGCAGAATCATCTGGGATTTTTTTCTTTTAATTGCTCAATATTTACTCCACAAGGTGAGAAGTATGGCCTTGGAAACCAAAGTATTCCACGGCGTTTAGAACTCATGAATCAGCAATTTGTGTTTTCAGGTGATATAAATGTATTTATTTGAGAAGAACCAGAATTATATCCACTTTCATTTCATGAAAGAAGCCCTTCACATTTACAGAAAACCTCCCCAAAATGTCATGTTTGTCCATACAACACATTGTAGGCTGAATGCATGTATGTATATGAAGTGTGCATGCAACAGTATGCTTTTAAGTTGGAGATGAAAACACTGTCTGGAATGGTGAACATCAGGGTAATTTTATCTGCATTAAGAGGCAACTCCATCTGCATTCTTTTTCGCATTTTTTCAAGTGGAAACAGCCATTCAGCCGTTTGAAAAAAGCGGTGATGTAGATTACAGCACTTATTCCCACTGCTTCCCTCTTTCAACCTCGGGATTTTATATGTAGCAAAGTCATCATGCAGAAACCTATGTCAGGTCACATGGGGAAACATTTTAGAAGAGCTTGGGAAAAATAGCATTTTGACACAAAACATATGTAGTTCTACCACAATTTGATTGTTTTGGTTTGAATACACAAGGGAGACCAATTGGAAACTAAAGGATGATATAAAAACCTTGAAAAACAATGAATAATGGACCCTCCCTTTCAGTTCTGCCCATAAAACATAAACAGAATAGCTTACGAGGCATAACCTTGGCAGAGTCAAAGTATGAACAGAGCTTTTGCTACAGAGACCAAATCAATGCAACAATGGCCACAGTACTCCTGAAGTGTCCCCCAAAGGACACATGGGGGACATAGTCATATGATTATGCCAAGTCCACAAAACACATGGACTATACGATACATGGGCAAAATGCCACAAACCCTTAAGTGTCGGTTTAAAAGTAAAAATGTGTAACCACACTCAGTCAGTCATTTGTTAATTTTTAACAATGGGAGCTCTCGCTGTCCCCACAACTATTCCTCAACGACATGTTGCTACTTGTCACTTTGATCGGGAAGGTGACACTACTCTATAGAGCAGAGGTTCTCAATTTGTTTTCAGATGAGGGCCCCTCACAAAATGGAAAACATAACAAGGACCCTCTCATGTATTTCCCTTGAAATAATTTGACATAGCCTATTTTCTTACACCCCTTCTTAGTTATGAGAAAGAAGAACACAAGAGAGAACACACAAAAAACTTCCACTATTAATGGGTGAAATGTTGGCGATGTTTGCTTGACTGGCAAAAGAAAGATTTATTTGCTAAAAGTTATAGATTGTTAGATTAGAATTGAATCAAGTAACTATTTCAGACATAAAAAGATTAACTAAAAATTTAAATATTTTTAGTATATTGTTAGACTGTCACATGATCCAAGACGAAACTAAGGGAAGGATGGGACTCACACAAAAAAAGCATCATTATAAGTCCATCTGCTACTTCAGCACCACAGACAGCACCATGGATATGTCAATATATAGCACAGTTAGACAACTGATATTTCCAAGCCATGGTCGAGGCCATAGATTTTAACTTACACAAACTAACATATTCAGCTAAAAAAAACCTCTGCCTGTGCAGTCTCTCTGCTACTAGGGGATGGAGAGGGGGGCTGGCAGGTTAACAAGGGTGATGCATTCAATTAATTTTGCTAACAAGTGGGTTGGCAGCACCCTAACCTTCCCTCTAATCACCTACTGACCATACTTCAAAACTCAGACTCGAGTGAACAAGGCAACATCAGTTTGGTGACTTTCACCCAGGAGAACTCCTGAAAAGAGAGAAATCTTTCTGGCTGAGGTCACTTTTGGGATATTTAGAGGATTCATGACTGCTCTTGTCTGGCCCCTCACTTGGGAGAGAGTAGACAATATGCTTCAAGAGTCACAGGGGAGAGACAGTATCCACATCTGATGCCAAATATAAAACTAGACAAAATGAAGCCAAATACCATTAAAAAATCATTTTCTATCAGCTTAACAGTGGCTCGTATACTTGAGATTTTTTTTTTCTGAATGAGGAAATTAGACTGGTTCATCACATATTGGAGAAAGATGTGATTGACTATCTAAGCTCCAAACCACAAGCCACAATGCATTTAGCACCAATCATTTTCTTTCAGAGTGGTTTGATGTGGTTATGGCTTCAGGCTTTTGTTGAGTGTGAAAGTGTGGCAGCTGCAATTTCAGATGTAAGTATGTAATCAAAACATTATGTGACTGGCATGCTGTAATTAAGCAATAATACATGAGACCATCTAAATGAGTGTACAAGATCTGAATTTGAATGCAGACTGTGTGTAGCATGAATATTCTCTGCAATTTGATCCTATTCACAGCTATATTACATTAATGTTCTCATGACATTTTTCTTGTCTAATAATTATATCACTTGCACCAGGAGGCCATTCGTATAATGATAAGTGGCCTATAAAGTGTATAATTGCATGCAGGAATGCCTGACTTACCTGGTTCGACCACATTGGCTCCATCCCCTTTCAGGTCTGTTCCTTCTTTCCTTTGTTGAAAATCACTGATGAAGCAGTTTCCATTTATACTGCAGGAGGCAGACGCTTGTCAAGGAGACTGAGATCAGTGTCTCTTGACCTCCACGGGTTACAGCCATGCCTTGCCAGTGTGCAGCAACACACTTATTAGTGCTGACTTAAAAGGGATAGTAGGGAAGTGTGGTTGTATGAGGTATTTATCCATAGTAAGTGTATTGCCTTCTGTACAGGTGACCATCTCTGCTGCTCCAAAACAGATAGTTTGTTAGACAGAACTATCTGCGAAATCATCCCTAGAAACAACTTGGAAAAGGGCAGGCACTTTCAAAACACACTTGACAGGTGATTGGATGAACCGTCTGTCTTATCATGTTTAAAATTCAGTAACTTCGACCAGTCAGATCAAACTCTGGTCAGGAGAAGACTGAAAGCATCTTTACCATTGAGAAAAGCCTTCAGTGCCATTCTTTGTTCTTTGCACTCTCTACTGCTGATATAACTGATGCTATTGCAGTAACTATGCTAACCACTTCAGGAGTTTGTTCGAGATGGGTCACTTCCACAGACGCTTCTTGCTGTCGTCACACCTAAAACCACACTTGTAGCTGCCAGTGGTCCCTCCTAGGTCACTGATTGACTGCACCACTTTTGGTCCAGACACAAACAGATAACTTGAAGCCTGGCAAGATGGATTCTCATGTGATCATGTAATCTTGGGAATCCAGCTGCCTGAGCTGTGTTGAGTTGCAAATATTTTCAATACGTGCCTAATATCTTTCTAATGCATTTCTCTTTTGTTGTTCTTTTGTATAGAAGTGCAAATAAATATGTCAAATTATTCCAAGGGACATATATGGGAGGGTCCCCACTAAATTCTCTGTCTTGTGAGTGGCCCTTGGCTGAAAAAAAAAAAACTTGCTTTAAGGAAGTCAGGCAAGTCCAAACTGTGTTACTTTCTTGGCAGGGAAACCCTCTGACAGTGAGACTGCACTAGCAGTGACTTGATGTTATTCATTGTAATTTTGTTCTGTCCCAGTTCGGTTTGTCCCATTAGCAGAGGCAAGATGCAGTTTTTCCGTCTTACTGTTTAGTGTAACAGTAGGCTGAGGGGGAAAAATATTCCCTCAATGCATGATTTGTGGAAATGAGACATGACACACACTGTATGTATTAGAAAATGAGCTTCAGAACAATGATGATTATGTCGCTCTTAAAAGATTTAGAGCACATTTGCATTGAAAATTTTCACAGCAGACAGCTAACATTTTCTCATGTGTGTTTTTAATGAGTCACACATGGATTCTGATCCCGGAGAAGAACCTCAGACCTCAAGTTTCAAAGAAAACTCCACATTATACATCTACAATACAGTCTGCTACATAATATTGCCTCTTTGATCTCGGTGGTGCACACAGATCCTGTGAACTGTGAATGTTAATGTAGGCTGTGTTGTATGTCAAAGGTGTTGACATACTCCTCCACAGGAGGACATCTCTCATCATCCCATCTATCTCTCTTCAACAGAGGAAAGCTCCACAAAGCTCTGTCAGCAGAATAATGAGGAGCCACAACTACAAGGTAACTTCCTCACCCTGCAGCAGCAAAGCACATTTAAACACCCCCGCTATCCGTCTCTAATGTTCAGCTTGAATGGAAGATGCAAGCTGAAGCCTATGACAAGTGTCTGAAAACAGATATGATGACAGACAGGCAACCCATCCCAGTATCATTTTATTTATCTGCATGGGCGATAGCTGTGGCTGGAGGCATTATGTTTTTGGGTTGTCCATCCACCTGTCTCATTCGTGTGAACATGATATCTCGTTGATGGACTTTCTTCAGATTTGACTTAAACATCCATTTGGACTCAAGGATGAACTTTGGAGGTCAAAGGTCACCTCATGTCCGTCCCATTCTTGTGAATACGTCATCTCAGGAACACCTGGATGGAATTTCTTCAAACACAGCAACAGACAGCAAACAAAGTTAGCAACTAACTAACCAAAACTCACTCCAACATGTCAAATAGGGCGGCTTGGTCAATGACCCTATGCTTCAAACTGTGATGCTGTAAGTACCTCGATAGCATTTGTTTTGTACATGCAGGGCCCCACGGTCAAATTATATTATCGTGATACTAACTTCTGTTCAAACATCAGTGGAAATTCCCAATATAGTTATTAAGCAGTAGTTATTTATACTGTACATATAAAATAATCAAGTCAGCAGTCAAAAAATCCATTCAGGAATCGATTTTTTCTCCCAGCCTGAGGAATTATACATGTCAATATAGTGATAACTTCCAAAAACAAAACAAAAACAAAAACAACTAGAAAAATTGCATTTCCTGGCGAAAATGCTGTGGGAATGTTTATAGCTGAAAAAGATTTGAAAAATGCTGCTCTAAAAGTGCTGGAAGAGCTGAACATTGTAATAGTTGAATGGTTTCTTTAGCACAAAGTCTGCAGAAGTACAAGTTCAAAGTGGAGTAGGTTTGAAGATTTCTCCCATAGACTTACAGTGTAAAAAATGCTGAAAAAAAGTTGAATAGTGTAAAAAGTATAAAAGTGAAAAAGCTGAAAAGTAATAGTCTAAAAGTGCTGAAAGAGCTTCAAAGTCTTCACTAGACATATTATATGAGTCTGGTCAACCATGATGTAAACTGCAACTTGAGTGGTTCGTGGAGGCATACAACCATTTCTGCTAAAGGTAATAATATGGAGTGCTGTCAGGTCTCAGCTTGGCGTCACAAGGAGAAAACTCCCCTGTGCTTTATGAAACTCATATATCAACGATAATAGATTGCAAAACTTGCCTGGGTTGGCTTGTCCTTTGTTTACACTATGAAAATTAATAAGAAAAACAAAAGGAAACACAAAATCCTACCTTGATGCCCTTGAGAAACACCCGGACTGATGGATTTTTTGGACACTAGTTTGCAGCTTTGTTAATCTATAACCCACATAAAGGGTGGACAGATTTGCATACATAGATATAGGTGCAACCACACACACATTTATGGTGTTAGAGAAGTGGCAGGTAGAGCTGTTGATCAGTACCACGGATGAGAGTAATAGATCCGTTTAGCGTTAATCAATGTCGCTCACAGGCTCATTGAGCAGTGCACTCAGCATCCTGCTTTTGTGTCAGAGAGCCTTTTAATCTAATTGGACATTAAACTCCTGTCATTATTCCTCATGCTCGGAGACTTATTTATGGCTCTCCTGCTTGCTTGTCTTTACCTTTTCATTACAGCATGCCAGTCTACATCAGCAAACTCATTAAAGGAAATGAATCAAAGGAGAAAGCTGATGTGTGGCTGAAAAGTGTAATTTAATAAATGTGTGTTAGGCTGCAGTGCTCAGCACATCATTCATGTTGTTTACGGGCTGTAATGTGTTAGCAGGTGAGGGCACTTTAATAATAAAGGCCTTTCACAAAGGCAAACATCAGCGCTGCATTTTAATACACGGACCTGTGGGGAGTGACAGGATTATCAATGCTGAATGCAGTCAGCAGGAATGTTTTGCTGAATATGGTTCAGAATTAGGAAATTCTCTCTCAGATTTCTTATTTCCAAGACTCACTTTAAAATAAAGTCTAATTAAACTGTGTTTTTATATTGGGGTAGAATGTGATATGATAAAATAAATTTGCCTGTTGGCACAGTAATTGTGTATTTTTGTCTTAGAGACAGACTATTTAATTTGAATTTGAAAGAAAAAAAAGCATATTCTTCCAATTAAAATTGAAAAGTTGAATTAATCCTTGTTTATTTCAGTACACTCAGAAATTCTGCAGCTCCAGCCTTACAGTATCTTCACACTGCTGGCGACATTGTTGCAAAACAGCCAAACGTGGTCAGCTACATTGTTGCTAATTAAGAACTTACTGAGTTAAATAAAACCTAGGTAAAGGCAAGCATAAGTTTTTCTTCCATTGTTGGCACAGGAATTGTGTGGAGATAGGAAGAAGTGACGAAACAGAAACTTTGATTTTGACACCTCACACGCGACACACAGCAGCAGGTATCAGGAGTCTGTTTCTAGTTTCATGTTGGCAGCTTTAATTGAAAATGACTTATAGCCTGATGCTTTTTTTGCCAGTAGTGTTAACATACTGTAATTTGGTCTGGTATGATCAGTTGCTTGTGGTGGCTAATGTTAGCTAATGTCACTTCGATGAATTGATGATGAGTGTAGTTTTGCTAGTACACTACATTTTAGCATTTAGCATTGCTATTATTACCATTATCTTATAATTATCACTTGTACACATAGCTGTTCAGCTAGCTTACTTTGTCACGCTTTCAAAATGCTATATACAATATTCAGTGACATCTTGCAGTTGCAACATTTGCAGGACAAATTCATTCATCTGTAAAAGCTATTTAGCTATCATGCTTACCCAGCCGCTAACTAGTGAAAAACATCTAACATTATGTGCCCATTAAGTTTATTACCCATTGAGGAGAAGAAAAGCCAGCTCCAAGTCAAGTTGAAGTCCTTAAGCAGCTCTCAGCTCACATGCTCTAACGTGCATGTGCGGCCTGCCTAGATACCAAAGTAAAAATGGAGAAGTTTGGATTAAAACACACATAGAGGGAGTGTTACTGATTCTCTGCCCAGGACGTCATTACTCCACTCATAGCAAATAGTTGTTTGTTGCTAAGTAAATGTTCAAAATCTCATATATAGAACCTTTAAAGGTATAATAACAAAAATTGTAAAATAAACAGTGGATCAAAATGACTGTGTTACTTGAAAGGGATAACTCGTACTCAAAATCCATTAATAATTATCACCTGACTCTCCAGGTACAGCTTGTTCTGCTGCACTGAAGTAAAAAAAAACAAAAAAACAAAAAAGACTAAGAACAAAAAACAGTTATTGCTGCTTTAAAGTCACTGTGTGTAGTATTTAATGGGATTATAGCATCTTGCAAATTATTCTGCTATCATAGATTATTGTTGTTGGTGCAGCCTCTGTTGCTTTCAGTGCATTCATGTCCTCAGGTAGTGGGTGCTCACCAAAATTGTGGTAAATTTTCAAATTGTACCCACAATAACTTTAAGCTGGCATTATGTCTAGGGGGCATCTGGCCCTTGGTTGTGGTCTGTTACCGCACTGTTTTAAAGCTGAGGCAGAAGAGGCAATAGGATCAGGAAGAAAGCGACAATTGCACGGCTTGAGGGTCTTAGGAGACTCCCCAGTCATTACCGTGTGCATAGCAGCCAGAGAACACCTCTTCATGGGTGTTTAAGCAAGCACTTTAAATGGAAATGTACTTGACACTTTAAGAGATGTAATCATTGGGTATTTGAATTCGACTCAGTTCTCCCCTAAATGTCTCTATGTAACTCCCCCCTCTCCCACTCTTGTCATTTTCTGATGCTTCCTCACCTTTGTCGTGTTCCTTTCCTGTTCACTTTATTTCTCACCACCCACTCATTCCCGTTTCTGAATTACTTGTGTTCTTCACTGCATCCTTGCATTTTATGATCTGTTAGTGTTGTTCTTGATCTGTGCTCATTTCTGAACTGCGGAATTGTCAGAGAATGTGAGGGTGGCATCTTTTATAGTTTGAAGGATTGATGTTATTTATTGGAAATCACAAAACTGTGGCTTCTTCTACTTGCTAAATGTAGCTATTTTCCTATTTTGTGAGCAGCAATATGTTTTTGTTTTCAAAGCAAGATTAGTTTTTGTTTTACTGAAATACCCAGGGCAATATCAGAAATTGTAGATGACTAGAAACAAAATTAGGTGGAACAAGTGGAAATTCTTTGTTTTCAAGGCAAAATCCTATATATCCTAACATATCACTGTTTTTGAAAAGATTTTTTTATAATTTCCACCTTAGATTGTAGTTATCTGTTATGTTGCTGTTGTCCAATGCTGACTTGTTCTCTGCAGTCCTTGTTTGTTGCTGCATCTCCCTCGTCCTTCTTTGCAATCTGTCCACTCATTACAACAATTACAGCCTGTGAACATTTCATTAACCTAATATGTCTTGGCTGGGACATACAATCTTATTGTGCTGAGCTTACTGTTTTCATCACATTCTCATTGCACTAACCCCTCCCTTCCTGCCAACCTCACCCCCTCGCTGTCAACTGAAAAGCTGCAAAATTAATTGTGTTTTTGTCCTATGCTTTCTCCACAAATTAACTTATGAGAGTTTCCTTGTATGGCCATTAAAGATGGCATTGAGTTAGCTTTCTTCTCCATTATATCAGTGTTTAGTCTTTGCACTACTGTATGCATTTTGTGGATTAACATTTTTGTTTGTATTTTATTAGATAATAAGTAGTAGGTAATGTGTGGGTCTGGAGCTACTGTCCACAGCTAATCTTACACTGTCTGTGGGATTTACAAATATTTAACCAATTAAAAGTATTAAGAAGAGCTTGTGACTAAACCTCATAACTCCATTCAAAGTCTTGGTAATACATCATAACTCTGCTCATATCCAGCTTGAATTAAGTACCCACACATGGGAGAAGTTATCTTTTAAAGCTTTCTGGCAGACAGCCTTTCAGTCAGAAAGCTTTCTGCTCCGATTATATTCAAAATAGAGATTTCTTCCACCCTGAAAAGTAATCTTTTTGGACATGCAAGTTTCCACCCGACAGTACACAATGTATATCTCTATATATCAATGCCTGGCTGCTTGTAACATTCTAAATAAATAACAACATGTTTTAAATAACTTATAAACTTTAAATTGAGATGTTTGGACTTATCTGCCCCTTGTTTCCTTATTAATTTTATACAGTGAGTTGAACCCAGGACACTTGGTTACAATACTCCATGCATCTGAAGAAAAAAAAAAGCAGTGACTATGCTACAGAAAAACATGCTATTAAAAACATAAGAAAGCTTAACCTTGTGTAAGCTTGTGTTTGGCAGTTGTGGTGACATTGCAGTAGGTGCTTCACCATCTGTTGGCTGGTAGAGGTCTGCACTCTATGAAGTGTGCTCTTACTTTTTCTCACATTTTGGGCACGAGGTACTTGGGGAGGGCATTTCTCCAGTTTATTTGCTGCGAGAAAAGCAGCAGTGGAACAGGGAGGACGTGGTTATAAGACAAGTGGTTTGTAATCAAAATATGGGTGGGAGACAAAGCTATGCTGAGACTCTTGAAAACAGAAATCAGCATGGGACACACTTCCTGTCTGCATCAGAAATAAGCTTTTTGAAGCTGGACGTACACTTCATTTTATTTCCTGCCTTCATAAAACAGGGCCGTGCAGCGATGAATGGTGTTCTGTTGAGAGCGACTCCTTTGTTCTTTCTCTGTGATGGCCTGTCATTTGGATGTGGCTTGCCAGGAACAGCCTGTTCCACATTAACTGCTTGAGAGGTCAAACCAGCTTGATCATTAGCCTTCACAAGGGGCTCAGTCTGCCTCCCACATCTTTTACATTTACTTTAAAGGGCTTCTCTTTTTTTTCTGTGCCTCTTTTTTCCTCTTTTTTAAGTTTCTTTTAAAAGTCTTCTCTTGCCAAAATTCATGGCTGTGGTGCTGTATGTGTTCCCTGTTAACAGAATGGTCATGCTGCTGTTTTTGATTGATCGTCCAAAAATGTATATTTTATCAACAGAAAAATCCCCCCAAGTCAAGTCAAGTCAAATTTTATATATATAGCCCAGTATCACAAATCAAAAGTTGCCTCGGGGGCTTTACAATCTGTAAATTGTACGACATCCTCTATCTTTTAGATTCTTGATTAAAAAACTGCCGCTCTAAAAAGCCCTATTAACAGTGAAAAAAAATGGAAGAAACCTGAGGGAGAGCTGCAGTAGAGGGATCCTTCTCCCAGGACAGACAGACAGGCCATAGATGTATAGATGTCTGTATAGACATACAGAACAGAATCAAATATAATTTTGATGGCAAAATTTCAGATTTCTGACATTAAATTATAAAATTTATGTTAAGAATATAGAAAAGTTTATTGTCATTGCAGTAGTAAAGCAATTAAATGTAACATACATTATAGACAATGTAATTAAAATGATAAATCATTTTAAATAATGCTATTATCATTTTTTTATATCATGAATTCATAAATCTAACAATATGGCTAACAGCCTGCTATTTTCTCCTCCTCTCTAGAAATGGAGCCAGCTCCCTCTGCTCCCTGTGCATGGTCAATCATATACACTTTGCATGGGAAATTAATTCCATTATTAAACATGCCGCACTTCAGAAATTTCAATTACCGACGGCAGCATGAGGAGGAGAAAGAAAGTAATGCATGCCTCTAATGCATGAATATTGTATTAGGCCAAGAGAGTAATCACGGCCGATGGCTACAGAAGTCAAGTGTCTAGAGGTCCATTTATATACATGACTTCTGGCCAGATGGCCACCGCAGACAACAGGTTCATTTCTGAAGTCTACTTATGCAGCCATCAAGAATTGAAATGTATTAAAGTGGTCAAGAGTGTCACAACCGAGAGCTCCAAAACAAAATGGCCACTCTACTTAATGGGGTTAAGAGGTATAATGGTAAATGCTACATGAGTGGGCAGCGCCGTCGCACCTGAATTAACACTGCTGACCTGTCTGCTCGTTGTAGCAAGAATTTGTGATACAGAGCAACATTTTGTCTTCGCCATCACCCCGTCTGTTATCATAACTGAATTCAATTTTCTTCCAGAACACAAAGTGTTGAAATGAATGCTTCAAGGTTTTTTAGACGCCTTTTGGGAAATTGGCAAAGCATAAACACAAGGGAACAAAGTGGTGTGTTTTGACCCCGTAGAGGACAAACACTTACCACCGTTAATTTCCTCGCTTGCCATTTCCTCATGTTTTGCGGACTTGAGCACTCTTTCCAGTTGGGTAAAATGTCCCTTGTTGCCATCGAGCCATGAGTCTGAGAGGAAAAAAGGTCAAAGCAATTTATATGTGACACATAGAGTTTGATCGCTTTGTCATCGCCTCGGGGGCCAAACCTGCCGCTCTCAAAAGTACGCCCCATACACACACAGGCACACGCACACACAGGCTCACACACACACAGGCTCACACACAGACACACACTTGCAGACACACAGATGTGTGCACCCTTGCCTGAACAACACACACACACACATACACACACACCACACGCACGCACACACACACACACACACACACACACACACACACACACACACACACACACACACACACACACACACACACACACACACAGCCATCTGCATGAGAATGTGAAAAAACGATTTTGGTTTAGCCTGGTTGTGCGCCTTTGGTGTGTCTTTGTGTTGTGTGTGAAACAAGGCAGCAACATCATGCTGCAGAAGTTAAAAAAGGGCTGATTTACGATTATTCATTACATACTGCTATTGACAATAAATGTGATATTTAAAATAAAATTGAAACATTGATATCACAGCAATGCACATGTAATATTATTGTATAAATATTCCAGCACCTCATACTATACTCTTAAATCATTTCATTTCTTTCCATTCTCGATTTGTCTCCCTCCCCCAATGCCCACCCCCACACATCTTTTCACTATCCATTAAATGTAATTGCATTTTTTGTAGCTTCTGTACAGTTACAGAATCTCTCCCCGCCACCCTACACTTGTATTTTGATTGTAATTCAAAAAGGAGACAAAATGCACGATAAACAAAATTAATGAAGAACATGACTGATCAGTCTTTCCTAGACTTAAGAATGCCAAGGCTGAATTTGAAATATCAACATTTTTTGGCCCTCATAAACCTTTAATCACAACTTTGATCAACACACAAAACTAAGAACCTGTATATCCCAACATTAATATTCCTTACTTCATTAACAGAACAATTTTATGTGAATGTGGGCATACAGCAATGCAGTGGAAATAGATCACATACATGCACATACATCTAACAATTTGTAAACTTGCTTATCTTTTCATTTTAGATCCGGTCCTTCCAACGATCAGCTTTAATCAATCATGATTCCCTGCCACTGATGAGATACAAGATATGTTCCAGTGTTAATGTGAGGGGTCACCAAATACGCTGTAATACCTAAAATAGGTCACATAAATTAACATGTAATATTTTATTTTAATATAATATTTTATGATAATGTCAAACCTAGTTACAAAATTGAAAATTTAAGTGGCCTCTGGTGGCCCGTCTGCAGTACCTCCACTGCCCACCATGGGGCCACGACTCACACTTTGGAAATTTCTGATGTAGATATTGTGATAATAATGTTGTCGTGAATTCTTCCACAGAGAAAATCTGACATTGTGTCAGCCCTAATTCAGTGTATAGATTTTTCCCAATGATCAGCGCCTCACTGTTTCATGCAAATGTTGACAGTGAAATCATTTTTGCTCACTGTGCAAATTTTAACAATAGCATAATTGCCAAAATGCATAATTTCTCTGTGTTTTGTCAAAATCAAACCAGTGATAAAGCAGCACCATTTGGAAGTTTTAATATTTTAGGCTAATCTTTATTTATTCAGTTAGTATAATTAGTGTAATATTTCACACAATACACAATACAGTTAAAGATTCTCCTGTACAGGTAAGTGGTTTAGGTTTATTAAGCTTGATGTCATTTTTCTGATCTTGAATTGTGGCATCCCCACCAGGCCAATCACTGTACTCTTTAAGACCCAGGGGCACAAATAAGTCCGACCTATAACATCTAATGAGCCACCAGAGATAACAGATGTCACACTTGACACACAAGGATCACTAGCATCTATATTGTGTGGAGAACCATATTATATATATATAAATGTAACCCCATTGCATCCACTGTATCAAAAAAATCTTTGGGCAGAGGCAAATTTAAGATTCATTCATTTAAGCTATCTCTTGGTAAAACAAATTTATAGACTTTTCCCAACATCTCTGGATCAGCAGGTGCTGTCGATGTACTGCTGTAACTTAATACACTGAAATATCAAGATACTGGGAGGCAGGAGAAAAAAATGAAGACCTCTGCTACGATGATGGCCATGGTGTGTCTGCTGCAAGTGTGCTGTAATAGATGAAATTGTCCAGATGTGTCATTATTTATTGTACACATCTGCTTGGGTTACAGGCAACAAGGAGAAGATGGGTGAGGGGAAAGACCGGGAGGCAGTAGCTGCCTCCATGAATACCCATCATGCCAATTCCACAGTGATTTATGGAGAGTCTTGCCAAAGCAGGGGACAAATGACCTTCACACATAGTTATCAGACGAAGATATCAGTGGACAGGGATTTCTGTATCACATCCCTCTTCGCCTCCAGGACCCCCTGTCCAGGCTCTGTGTGTTTGTCTGTGTGCAGGTGTGCGTGTGTGTGTGTTGTTGAGTAAAACTGACATTGAGCTGGTCCTCGGGGCAGAGGAGCATGGCTGGTTGCATTCCATGTGTGTGAGTCTATCTTTGTGGGATGTGCCGGACCGAGTGTTTATGTTGTGACAATTGCAGACAAGAGTCTGTGTGTAGCCAGCACGATGTGGAAGTCAGACTCCACCAAACAGACACGATGTTCCCCGCAATGAAAAATAATAACAAACTGACTCATTATAACACGGTCTGTTCTCCACCAGGGTGTTTAAATTAAATTACTATGCAGTGTCTGGACATGGAGCTAAGCTTTGGCATTGTTTGCAAACACCTCAAACATACGGAGATTTCTATTATCCTGTTGGACAGGATCCCATTTTTTAAAGAATCAGTTCACCCAATTCACAAACAATTCTTTTCTCACTGGTGTCAAGCAGAGGTGCAGACACAAATGTGTGTCGAATCCCACAAACTCAAGTTGCCAATTTGATGACTTAGGCTCGACTTGACAAAATTGTAAAAGATTTGGAATTCTGCTCGGACTTAAACACTTAAACAATGACTCGTGACTTCACTCGGACTTGAACCCTTTAACATGAAAATATTTGATACTTTCCTCCAAGCCCAAAGAGTAAAAAGTATGTTATTTAAAAAGTGTGCCATGAATCAATTCATTTCCCATCATTTCCTGAAATCAACTAACGTTAAGACTGCAATTCAACACTTAATTCCCAAGATCCAGCTGCTGACAAGAACCATGAAGAACTAACCTTATGTTACTGGAAAAAAAATCCAAAGATAATTGTTTTGATGTACAAAAATACATTTTTGCTCTGGACCCAAAATGCAGTTGAACGACCCTGGGAGCCGGTGGAACCTCGGTCAAGTTCTTCCCTGTTTTCTGTACTTGGATATGGTATGTGCTCGGATTGTCTAGAAAAGAAAAACAAATTCCGAAGATGGTTAAAAGATGTTGCTGGGGGACCTCTAAAAGTGACATATTTATAGTCTTCTCAAGTTAGCGCATGTTAAAAAAAAAAAAAAATGCTAGCTAACAATTGATGTAGATTAGCAATGCAGTTAGTGAGTGTTTTAACTATCAGCTAACTAGCAAGCTAAAGATTGATCTAGGTTGGTTAGCTAGTTCGCAAGTGTTTTTGCTACATTAGCTAAGAATTGACTATAAGTTGCCTTTACAGGTCCTCCAGGAGCATCTTTTGACCATCTACAAAATTTGGTTTGCTTTTCAACATAGACGAGCATGGCAGCTAGTGTGTCTATGTACAGGAAACAGAAAACATGACAGATGGAGACACAACAAATCCCAACTTAATTTGAGATTTAAAATTGGACAAAGAACGATAAGTTGGGGCTAATAATAGCATGGTTAGTGAGCCAATGCTTAGCTAACATTGGCTTAGCAGTCAGGTAACTTTGTCAATCAATGAAACTGCACCTAGCATATTTATGTACAGGAAACAGAAAACATGACAGATGGAGACACAAGAAATTCCAACTTAAGTCGAGATTTGCAGTTGCACAGAGAATGAAAGGTTGGGGCTAATACTAGCATACTTAGTGAGCTAATGCTTAGCTAACATCATCTTAGCAGTTAAGTAACTTTGTAAATCAAAGCTGGAAACTCTCTGTGAGCCTACATTCTGATTTATTTAGGATTTGGAACTTGAAGTTTAGGACTTGTGACTTCACTTGGGACTTGTAGTCTTAACTTTGGGACTTGTTGCAGGACTTGCCCGTCTTGACTTTGGATTTGAAGTGCAAAGAAGTGAGACTTACTTGTGATTTGCAAAACAATCCCTTAATCCCACCACTGGCGTTTAGTTTCAGTAGTGAAATATCTGGAGATTTTTTCGGCCACCCAACACAATGAAGGTAAATTGAATGGTGTGCGGTAAAACTTCAAAAAATGCATACAAAAACTGATGTTTTTCAAGCCATAATGTCCCTTTTAGTGAGCATATTTCACAGACCTTGAAGTGAAAACCTGTTCAAATGGAGGTCTGTGGAACCACTGGAACCATTTATTGTGGTACCATATATAATACATCACTTTGTGTTTATTCCACATTCATAATTTAAGCAGCAAGGACGAGTCACTCTAACTTCTGCAAGTTCTTGTCATAACTTCTATACAGTATGTGATTGAGCTGACCTTTGTTGCACAGCCAGCTGTGTGTAACTGGCTGCATGTGAAGGCTGCTGGTGTGTTTTGGGCAGCAGCTCTGGTTTGTGTGTCAGTCTGTCGCTTAGCGATCCTGCTGGTTCTGGGCGTAGGAGTACATGCTGTTTCCCTCATGACTCCAGATGTTGTGTGTCATCGTGCCTCTGATTGTTCTCCTGCTAGCCAGTCCAGACACCCTGACTCTTTCAAAAATGTTTTCATTCCTCTTTCCTCTCTCAGAATGTCAGAACACTTTCATTCAAGCCAGCACATAGAATTACTTTTTCTTTTCTTTTTTTTTTTTTTAGGTGGGCAAGTCAAGGCTAAGATGGTGACATTTTATAATCTATATCCTTCCCAAAGGTGAGCCTTTCATTAAAGTTTGTGAGCATTTTATGCATTCTCAAACAGGAACTAACACTCTGCTCCACTTATTGTAGACTCATCTGAGCTTGAACAATTTAGCAGATGATCATATACAGGATTTAATCAAAAGGTATGTCATTTGACCCAAAGTTAATGAAGTACACCTCTGTAGTTTCTCACTGTATCAAATTACAATTCTTAGACATTTCCATAGGGTACAAAGTCTATTCTGGGTATACCATTTTTACCTACATAAACATCATCGTGTGACATTTTATGCTGATGACATGACTCTACCACTAACCCCTCATTAGACCAATCTGTAAGCCAAGTATTACATGCAACAGTCTTATAATGAATATGCAAGTAAATATAATATGCATGACTAATTATATCAGTTAATTATTTTTATTAATTGTTATTACATCCATGTTTACTTGCCACTAGTCTTCTTCTTTTCCTACCTTTGCTGGTGCATTGCTACATTTCTTGCTGTATCACCACCATTTGTATTTCAGTGGAGTAGCATGAAACCATTGACAGTGATGTGATGGATACAACACAGGTTTTGATGACAGTACTGGTTCACCGTAGTTGCTTGTTTATGTAGATAATCGGAAAACAAACACTTGCCCATATGTTCATAAGAATAAAAGGCACAGTATGTTTACAGAAAAGTCAATAATGGTCACATTTTTGTGTCTAAATGCTTTGAGATTTTTACATAAATTATTGGCACCACAACATCCATACTTGTTGCAGTGGCAACAAGGAATTTAGATTTTTTGAGGCCCCACAAGCAGTAGTGTTTCAACCACCATAACCATAAAATATGTCAAAAATAAAATTATCTAAAGAAAAAAATCTCCCCCGGCTTCTTTTTAACTGGCTAATACAACTTGCCAGGCATAATCTAAATGGTCTGAACAGCATAAATCGTTTCATCTTTCGTTTCAAAGAGAATCCAACCTGGTGCATTAAGAATAACTGTATAGAAATAGCTGATCTTCTTGCTGATGGTCTCGTTTGCTTATGTAGGTCATATAGAGGTATCCGTATCAATTTTTGTTTCATAACCAATTAAAAACTCCATGTAATACATTTAAGTAGCCAGCCCAGTTTTAAACACAAGGACAGAAGAAGTTAGAATGTGTAGCAAAAGTTTTTACACTAACTATATGGTCCTGGTCCACAGTTCTTTTGACCTCAATAGTCCCTATAGGGCCTGCCTGGTCTACCCCATCCAGGTGTTACAAATCTTGGCACTAACTCCAACTCTGTCTGCCGACACTTCCAATATTTTCTTCAGTCTTTATAACTGTATTAAACGGTGCTGGAAATCTGTGCGTCCCATTTGTCAGCCCTTTTTACTGGAGGCTCCTGACACTCCAGTCCACAGATCACGAACCCAATTAAAGCAGGCAATTTGTGTTAAATTTATTATGCCAAAGCTGCGCTGCCATTGGCTCAGAGCTCATCAGGCCCCACCTTTATCACCCTTACTAGTGCAGTCTGGTCCCTGAGAGGTCTCTGGTCATTTTTGTTATTGTTCCTTTGATTTATTTCCCTCATAGCACCGAAACTGGCCAGAGACTGCCCCCACTGCCCACTGAGAGTAAAATAAACTACTGCTCCATTATGAGCTCTCTTATCCTCTGATGACAGTATTATGAAGGAGGAAGATATACTGACTCATTCAACTGTAGAAACCTGCTCTATGCTCATCTGATCGCAAAATTTATCATTTAAGAAAGACACCTGATACACGATAAATTTTTAGCTCAGTTACCATAAAATATAAGATACTACCATTAATATCTCAGCCATTAAATATTTATTCCATTATAACTTTACCATGTATTCCCGCAAAGTATACATTAATCACACTGCATGTGTCTGCATTTATTTTACTCGTAACTTCACATGTAATGGGCCAGTGTTTTGGTCTGAAATGAACACATTAACAGCAATTTTTCACATTCCCTTTGATTGCCATAGGATAGCTTGAGAGGCAGTGCTTGCAAGCAGTCTCATGAATACAAGAGTTATTTAACAAATACTAAACCAGTCTGCAGCCCAGGAGGGGAGGAGACTCTGGTATTGTTCCATTTCAAGCCTGTCAGTCTGACTGATGACTTGTGGGCCTCACATCATTCCTCTCTTTCTTTTCATTGTATTTATGATTTGAAGTAGAGGAATTACAACACAGAAGGTCTGCAGAGTCTCCTGCATTTATTTTAAATCCTCCTTTGACTGTCAGCTGCAGGTAGTTACTTTTTCCTCTGAAGGACATATGCATTGAAATAATATAAAAACAGATGAAAGGGCTATACAAGTGCTCGTGTGTTTTAATCAATTTTTGTATTTATGTACGCTTTGTGTAACTTCCTAACATTTTCCACAGTTTAGCGCAGTGTTTTAGATCTGTTCTTTATCCTTCAGGCAGCTATTCATGCTTTTTATGCATTTCAGTAAAGGTACGGTATGAAAATCAAACACTTGAAACTTGCTTGAGATAGCTAACTCCATCACAATGAACTTAATTTATGGTGTTGTTTTCCTCAAAACTCTTTTATCTTAGTGTTTCCATGCATTGATTTGAGCGGTGAATTCATGTTCCTGTATGTTCTGATATCTCAGAACTGGCTGCTGAACAGCATTGTGTTTATGAGCTATGGTGACTCAGAATGACAAGAACTAATCAAGTCGGAGTGATTAAAGAGGATTTAAAAGGTGTAATATAAATAGTATGACTATTTACATAACGATGACGCGTTGTGTTGACAGACCTTTCTCAACAATCTTTCATCTGCATTTTCCTAAAAACACACAAAGTACATCAGGCCTCATGCAAGAACATTTTTATATTCTTATCTTAACTTTCTCTGACTTTTTTCATACAGTGGGCCCGTGCAAGTGTGCAACATCAGATTAAAAATGCTCTTAATTTGAGGAAACTGTGTAAATGATCTGCCTGTGTGTGTTCATAAGAATTATAAATAATTAACATCCCACTAATACCATATAAGGCTACACACCCTGTCCATATGAAAATTGGAGGAGGGGTCAAAGGGGAAAACTCCATTACATAGAGGGAATGACAGAATATGTGCCATAATAGGAGAAGTTACACCGTCAGGCATTGCAACAGAGGAAGTTCCCCTAGACAGAATGTGAGGGAACGTTGTAAACAACAACCAATAGACCTGACAGTAACTGTAATAGCCAATTTGAAATAATGTTGGTATCGTTAGGCTATATGAATAATTTAGAGATATTATTATTTAAATTGCAGAGTCAAACAGGATAATGTCAACATAACTATGAAGTTTCATTTATGCTGTTGGATTTTCAGACTCAAAATTGCTTCAAAATAATAAAATATACAATCCGTCAGTGAAAAACTTTGGTTTGGATAACAGCAGATGTGATTTCTACAACCATCACTCATAAATGGTGTTTGTCCCTCAGAGAAAATTCAAAATATGAAAAAACTGGTGAATGCAGCAGGTTCTCCTAAATCACTCATACAAACTACTGCAAATCTGTTTGTAGGAGTGGTTCTTGCATGAGGCCCGTTGCTCAGTACAATGTATTACCAAACTCAAATGAGTTTCAGCAAGTTAATTTTCTTACTGTAAAGAAATTAATTGATGCCCAGGGCTGATTGGAATGTTGGAACAGTGCATTAATCGGTCAAAACATTGTGGTATGCCATAGGAAATTGGATATTGCATATGTAATTTCCTATACAGTAAATGTGCTAAAATACTGGTCCTTCTTGTCCTTAGAGTACCATGCAGAAAATAATTTCATGCATTTATTCTTTGCCTTTTATCATCAGTCACACCTCCTCTCTCCCCAAAGTCAGTCTGTCCCATGACAGAAACATGGCACATTCTGCTGTTCTCTTTAATTTATCCCCAGACAGCATTAATGGGATGCGATGGTCCATCGGGTTCTTGTCCTTCTAATTGTCACCTCTCTGGTCCCTCCTTCTTCAAGCCAAACTGTCTGTCATTTATTCTTCAGAGGGGGGAGGCCTGGAGGTATCCATTCAAGGAGTGATTAATTGGTTCAAGGCCTGGGTCTTCAACAGAGGGTCCGCAACACCCAGGGGGTCCTCAGAGTTACTGCAGGGGGGCTGCCAAATTATTGTTTGATCATTTTTTAAATGTTTTGACAGACATTTAAAAAAATATATATATATGTACATACAACATACAATATACAATATGCAATATACAATATGCACAAAATGTAAGTTCTGCCGCTGGGAGTCTCCCTCATATATATATGTATGTATATTAGGGCTGTCAAAATTAACGCGTTAACGCGGATTAATCCATCATCATGATTAATCTGATTAAAATTTTTAACGCAATTAACGAATGACTCAAAGTCCCTGAAATGGTCTTGTCTGGTCTTGTCCAAGTAGACATCGCGCATGCCGCCGCACATGCACAAATGGGTAGTTGATCCGGTAGTGGCATATGATATAATAAAGGCTAGATGTCTTAAGGCGGAGTCTCTAACGGCATCACCGGTGCCCATCTTACCCCAGGCAAGCTCTCTGGCTGAGTCTGTGGTGTGTGAAGGAAGGTGAGTGATCTGCACTTAAACGTAAATACTCGTATCTCGCTGAAATCTTGGCAGATTTACAAACGGTTTGGTTTCTTACAAACGTTATTAACGTGGCTACAATTCTGGATGTTTGACCGGAAGTGTGACATAATTAT
>JAJHUR010072374.1:13146-24708 GCA_027495735.1 Lutjanus campechanus | reverse complement strand
CCTGTCCCAAGCTTTCTGCTCTATCTAAGTGGTTCATCAGTGGTCGCCATGGTTTCCACTTTGCTTTCTGTCTTTACTTTATGGACTTGACCTTTGTCTGTCTTTATATTTTTATGACAGTGCATATTTTCACTTTCTTCTGCAGTCAGGTATTTATTCCCCTCAGTGCCCGTTCACGCCGCACAGAGCATCTCCTGAAGCAAGGAACTTCATACAGGTGAGTGATCCATCATGTGATGTTCAATATGCAAAGAAGAACGTAGCCTAGATGGTGTGAGTAGAATTTCACTACATATAATAAATGGTGGTGTGTGTCACAGTCATTGATCTTTTTTTAATTGACAAGATTATATGTCACACTCACAGACAACGATGGGAAAACTTTTACTTTATTAACACAGTTCTGTTGGTTGGTTGATGAACAAATACCTGATTGTCTGAATGTAATACAATGTAAAAAAGTTTCAACAGAGAAACTCTGTTTTTAATCTGCTGCTGACACTTCCTCTTTTTCTTTCACAGTAAACCAGGAAACTACTCGTCCTGAAGATGACAGGTAGGCAAATATCTAAAAGAATAAATGCAAACCTTCTTCTACAAAATATAGTAAACCAACAACTTCTGAGGAGACAAATTACCTTGAAGAAGACCTCTAGTTAATGTCTACCATCAGTGACTGAAAGTACAAAAAAAGAGCAGAAAAAACTCAAGTGTTAAAATACCTTTACGCTATGTAAAAGTTTTATTATGTTTACATGTGTACAATAAAGTCAAAGTGTTTATTATGAAGAAAACCTAAAGTTTAGAGTAAACTGGTGAAAATAAGGGATATATTCCAATATATGTTGGCTGGTGGGCCTGGTAAATCTGGTAAAGTCAAAATGTCAAGTCTGTCAACATGTTGTTATAATAACGGCTTGATTGTGGATTTCACACGTTTCCTGTGACATTTATGGATTTTAAAAGCAAAATATGTCAAGGATCAATGAAATATGTCGAGCTGAAATAGTCGCTTCTCTGACAACAATGCTGCAGCTGTGGAATCCATACTTTGATATGAATATTTCTCAACAGAAGAAGTTTGTTTGTTTGCCTTTTTCACAACAAATTACATTTTAAATTAATGCAGAATATTTATGAAGTGATTAAGTGTCTGTTTAGGAGTCATAAGAAATCATTCATAATCTTAAGATGTGTGTGGATTTTTTAAAAAATACATCAATACCAAAGTTTCCTGAGATTTTTTATGAGGCTGGATTTCTGTAATGAAACTGTCTCAAAACTCAAAATATTACTTGTGAAATAAGTTTTTTAAATGATATTCTCTAGCGCATATTCTTTATGACAATATTCTTGAAATTTTCAATTAAAAAACTTTTTTTCTCATTGGTGACACTGTTCACGAGTCTTTGAGATTCAATGTAATGTCTCTTTGTTTGCAGACCTTAAAGCTTTGGAAAACGGATTAAGGGTCATACCCGGGATGGGGGAGATGCTTGACAAGGCTGATCGTCCCGGCAACGCCTATACTACAGACAACCTTGCACGTGCTGAGTGGAGCGTTTTTGACGCTGAGGCCAAAGGACCCACCTCAAGCACCAAAATCTCTGATGAGCCTTATAGCATCGGAGCCATGTCCAAAGCAGAGCTGGCCAGTGCTTCAGCCTCAGCTGGTCCGGTGAAAGCTACAGTTGGTATCGCAGTGGACACCGGCGCCAGCATCAGTCCAACACAACTGGAGGCAAAGGTGCTGGGAACAGGCATCTCCCTTGGTCGTGAAGTGGGCATTTCCGTGTTGGGCACAGGCTTTAAAATTAAATTGTGGTAAACTGTGTCTTTGTGCATCTCATGTCTTCTGTTCCAACAATGTAAAAGTGAAAAAAAAAAAATCTTAATTTTCAGCATGTCCTGCTTTAAGATAACAGAGAGTGAACACAGAACAACATCTGCCACTTTTCATCATACTGATTTGTTTCACCGTAACACAAACTACATGTCTGGGCTCTCTTACCTGCTTAGAGTGTTTGTGAACACAGTAACCCCAGACTCCATCATTGTTGAATGAGGAGAAACTTTATAAACTTTGTGAAACGCTGCCTGCATAACATGCTAAATGATTTGGGTCTTCTTGTAAATTTGGCAAGAGTTATACATCATGTAGACTGTATTTAGTTATGTCTTTGATTGTGGAAAATATATTGTATCTATTTGTTGCCAATTAAAAACAATTATGCATTTTGTAAATGTGCTTGTTTGCATAAAAGAAAACACTGAGTTGTTTCTCTTCTTGTAAAAACACATCATGCTGTTGTGAAGAGCAGACAGGAGAGAGGCTCTGTAGTGCACCAGAACACACAGTTTTACTCTCTCTGACTCTTTTTGAGGCTTTTTATGTCATTTATGATGTGAAAACATCAGATTTCCACACAGAAAATGTAAAAAATGTGCATCGTCCTGGTCATAGTTTAGGTATAAAATCCCAGCGCACCATAAAGCTTCTCTCCTGCAGGGCTGCTGACAGTGCAGGTAAAAATATGAGGCTCATTGTCGGCTGATAGAGAAGTTAAGTTTGACACTAAAGCAAAAAAAAAAAAAAAAAAATTGCATATAGAGAAGAGAAGTGAGATCTGATGACAAGTGTGAAGTGTGAGGAGCTGTCTACATGTGACTGGATCACTGAGGACGCAGCTAAAATCATAGTTTTCAGTCATGTGACGGACGGAGACCTGGAGGGCAAAAACATGGCGGCCACAAAAATTTCCCTGTTTCAAGCCACAAATATTTGGATTACCTCTCAACTGAAGCAAAAAAAGGATATAGAAACAAAGGTTTTGTGCACTTGCGATCCAGATACAGCACCCGCCGCCATATTTGAGTCACTAAAATCACTGCCAGAGCTCCACTTCAGTGATGTTCACGTCTATATTGTGGAGAATCCCTCAACTTACACTGCCGAGCTGGATGAAAGTTTTTCTTTAGCGGACAGGATTCTGCAGAAACACAGCCCAAGCTCATCTCCTCATTGATTAGAGCATCTGGTTGCACAACAACTATCCAAAACAACAGAGATCATTCAGTTCTTAAGCTGGCCAGCAGCAGAAGGCAGAATTGTTTTGCAGACATGATGTCTCGTGAAAACTATGAAAACCAGATCTGAACAGAGCCCTTGTAATCTCTCTCATTTCTTATCTTCATCAAAATATATTTCTTATGTCCAGTAATAATGTATGTCTTCACTGCAAGTTGATGCATTCGAATTTGTTGTTTGATATTCAGTATCCTGTGCTCTTAGTTAACAGAAAGTGAAAGTACATGTTGTTGTTTTTTTATCAGATCCAAAGTGCACAAATAAGATGTTTGTACTTTAACTTAAAAGAGGCGAACATTCACTCTACTGCTACATTTCCTGCCAAAGCATCCTGTTCCACCCACTGACTTCCTGTAATCTTAAACAAACATCCTGCAGATTGTATTTTCACGTTAAGATGTATGGTACAAAGTCTGTCTGTATAAGTGGCTGACATCGTGATAGCCTCTAGTTCAGAGAGTTCACTTGGGTACAGGCTCCATCAATGACTTAACCGAAGCTTTTACTTTCAGTTTCTGTTTACTGTAACAGGGAGGGAAAATCCTTAACTGTCAGTCGAGCACAGGAGAGCTTTGAAACACCCTAAAAAATAATTTAACTGCTTCTGCACATCTTTGAAATCAGAAAACCTTCTGCTGCCCATCAAAACCTTTAATCACGATTCTGATCGACACGTGAGACTAACGATGAGATATAAGATATGTTCTGGTGTTTATGTGAAAGGTCACCAAAAATGGTGCAACACCTGTTGAACCTGTGGCTTTCTTCTATCAATTCTGATTATGTTTTTGCATTTATAACAGTTATTTTATCATAATTCCAAAGTTATAAAATTGAAAATTAAAAATGTTTCACTTTTTCATTTTCATAACCTTTCAAGGCCCACCAGTGGGCTGCGGCGTGCACTTTGGGGATCACTGCTCTAACGGAAATTTAAAGCTAAATGATTCTCTGAGGCCCGAGCTCAGATGGACTGACACAAAGTGGAAAAGTGAGCTGTGGTCTGACGAGTCCACATTTCAGATTGTTTTCACAAATCATGGACGTCATGTCCTCCGGGCTAAAGAGGAAAAGGACCCTCCAGATTGTTACAATTAGTTCAAAAGACAGCAGCTGTGATGATATGGGGGTGTGTTAGTGCCCATGGCATCATGGGAAACTGTCACATCTGTGAAGGCCCCATTAATGCTGAAAGGTTCATACAGGTTGTGGAGCAACACATGCTGCCATCCAGACGTCTTTTTACAGAAACGTCACTGACACATTCTGGATGTGATTCTACAGTGTTGCAGAGACTTGAAACATGTGTTAAGGATGTGATACATAAAGAAATACATGTCCACTCTTTTATCTTGAAGTTGTTTTTCCAGGGTTTTAAAGCATCTAAAGATGTGGATTGATCCATAAATACTTCCTCGTGGTGCATTCACACGCTGAGTTGAGGGTCTGACAACAGGGCTTTGCTATTCAGTTGCCATATGATCTTTGGAAAATTAATATGGAAGACAAATATTCATTAAACATAAATGATGTAAAAAGTTGTCATGAAGTTGTAAATTGCATTGACAATTATTTTTAGCTTTGACACGCCAAACTCAGAGGTGCAAAGTTTTGCATTACAAGTCAGTCAGGGTCAAATTGGTCCCTATAACTGGATGATTAATCACCTTTTTTTTGTTCTTTTTCTTTATTTCTCATGCTTAATATGAATGTATGAAAGGGCCCAAAATCACCAGTACAAGAGGACTACTTGATTACTCTGAGCCAGTTATTTAAACTGCTTTTAATTTGGAAAAATTCTGCCCCAAGCTTTTTGTAAGTGGTTTCCACTTTACATCCTGTTTTTACTTTCTGTTTTCATGACAGTGCATACTTTCACTTTCTTCTGCAGTTGGGTATTTATGCTCCCCAGTGCAGATTCTCCAGCAGTTCTGCTGAGAGCACGCAGCATCTCCTTAAACAAGGAACTTCATCCAGGTAAGTGATCTATGATGTGATGTTCAATATTCAAAGAATGTAGCCTAGATGGTGTGAGTAGAATTTCACTATATATACTAAATGGTGGTGTGTGTCACAGTCATTGATCTTTTTTAATTGAAAAGCTTGTACATCACACTCACAGACAATGATGGGAAAAAAAGAAAAAATCTGCAGCTGACATTTCCTCTTTTTTTCTTTCACAGTAAACCAGTAAACTACTCGTCCTGAAGATGTCAGGTAGGCAAATATCATCTAAAAGAACAAATGCAAACCTTAGTAAACGGTGCGGTTCCAAACAGTTGCGGTGCAGTTCGTTTGTGATGTGAAAGCAGCAGCTGTTCAAACAGCTGTGCTTGTATCCCACTTTGTGCGCTTTGTCTGATTAAAAAGTGTATTACAGCGATCCCACAGTAACACAACTGCATGTCGCACACATGAAAAAGTCGAGTGAAGGGCGGATCCTCCTCCCTCTCCCTTTCTCTCTCTCTCTCTCTGTCTGAACCAGGGAAAACAAAAAATCCCGATGCGTTCTTCTTATTCTTTTCTTCTTCTCTCAAAACTTATGTAAATGTAATATATAAAGATCTACAGCTGTGGTGTCAGACGCAGCGCTGCAGCATCTTCTTCTCATCCTGTTCCTGTCAGTCATTATCCATAACATGCCACAATTTGTTTCTTTGTGAGCTTGAATATACACATCTGAAGCATGAAAGTGCTGCGCAAACTTCTGTCGGTATCTGATTTCCCCACCTCGGTCCTGATGATGCAATGATGATGCAGGATGACAGTCACCAAAACAAGAAAATTTCCCTTATCGTCTTTTGAGACTCAAAAAAAGGGTCACAAGACGATAATTAATTTAAATATATATATATATATAATAAACTTAATCATGAAGAAAACTTAATAACGGTGTGATTGTTGATTTCACATGTTTTGTGTGACATTTATGGATTTTAAAAGCAAAAATGAACTTGCCTGAATATGCAAATAAAGTTTATCTTTTCTTTTCTTTCTTTCTGGTCCAGGTGGTGACGGTGAGTAAATTACTTTTTACGTCAGTCAAACAGAATCTTTGCCTGTTGATTATGATGAGATTTGAAAAGGAAGAAAACTGCAATATGTTTACTGTAATAAATCATAACATGACCACGATATGTCAGGGATCAATGAAACATGTCGAGCTGAAATAGTCGCTTCTCTGACAACAATGCTGCAGCTGTGGAATCCATACTTTGATATGACTATTTCTCAACAGAAGAACTGTGTTTGTTTGCCTGTTTCACAATAAATTACATTTTAAATTAATGCAGAATATTTACAAAGTGATTAAGTCTCTGTTTAGGAGTCATAAGAAATCATTCATAATCTTAAGATGTGTGTGGATTATTAAAAAAAAATGCATAAATACCAAAGTTTCCTTTTTCTTTGTTTTTTTTAAAAAACTGTTAAGTTATGAGATAACAAGAAAGGTCAGTTAAAAATAAAGCTAAAACAAAAAAACAAGTTAATGTTGCAGTATTATGAGAACAAATAAAGAGTTTTTGAGAGTAAACAGGTGAAAATAAAGGAGATCTTAAGTAGATCAAAAGTTTTATGGGAGTTTGATGAGATTGAAACAATCAGGCTTGATCAGTCCTGAAACTGTCCCCAGAACTGGGACTGAAGTTTCTGAGATTTGTTTTATGAGGTTGGATTTCTGTAATGAAACTGTCTCAAAACTCAAAATATTACTTTTGAAATATGTTTTTTAACTGACATTCTAGCACATATTCTTTATGATAATAATATTCTTGAAATTTCCACTTACATTTTTTTTTCTCACTGGTGACATTGTTCACTATTCTTTGAGTTTAAATGTAATATCTCTTTGTTTGCAGACCTTAAAGGTTTGGAAAATGGTTTTAGGGTCATACCCGGGATGGGGGAGGTGATTGACAAGGCTGAGCGTCCCGGCAGAGCCTTTACTACAGACAACCTCGCTCGTGCTGAATGGAGCGTTTTTGACGCTGAGGTCAAAGGACCCACCTCAAGCACCGAAATCTCTCAGAAGCCTGGCAGCATCGGAGCCATGTCCAAAGCAGAGCTGGGCAGTGCTTCAGCCTCAGCTGGTCCGGTGAAAGCTACAGTCGGACTGGCAATAGACACCGGCGCCACCATCAGTCCAACACAACTGGAGGCAAAGGTCCTGGGAACAGGCATCTCCCTTGGTCGCGAAGTGGGATTTTCCGTGTTGGGCACTGGCTTTAAATTTAAATTGTGGTAAACTGTGTCTTTGTGCGTCTCATGCCTTCTGTTCCAACAATGCGTATGTCTTCACTGCAGATAAAACATTTGAACTTGATAAGTGATTCTTCAGAGTCTCCTGCTTTAAGATAACAGAGAGTGAACACAGAAAAACACCTGCCACTCTCCTTCATTGATTTGTGTCACTGTAATGCAAACTACGTGTCTGGGCTCTCTGACCTGCTTAGAGTGTTTGTGAATACACAAGTAACCGCAGACTCCATCATTGTTGAATGAGGAGAAACTTTATAAACTTTGTGAAACGCTGCCTACATAACATGATAAATTATTTGGATCTTCTTGTAAATTTGGCAAGAGTTATACATCATGAAGACATACAAAAATATATTGTGTCTATTTGTCTTAGCAAGCCACCTCTTAACCTTTGTGCCCTCCTCGGGCATTTTTGTATATTTTCTCAACTTGTTTTTTTTATCTGGTGATCATTTTCACCGTGTTACATCTTTGGCATGAATTTTTTGCAAGAACATTTCTTTTTCGTGAAAAAAAAAAATCCAATGTTTTTTACTCTTACATGTCATTTATACTCTGTTGATGTATTTTGTACCCTCTGGACACCTCTGAACACAAAAATGTACATGCACAAAAAACTTCTATTAAATCATCATACATCAATATATTTTTTTTTTGTTTTCTTTCTTATAAACCACTTAAACTGCTTCAAACAACTGTTTAACAACTGTTGAACCTGTGGCTTCTTCTATCAATTCTGATTATGTTTTTACATTTATAACAGTTATTTTATCATAATTTCAATCTTATAAAATTGAAAATTACCACCAGTGGGCTGTGGCGTGCACTTTGGGGATCACTGCTCTAACGGAAATTTAAAGCTAAAACTGAAGATATTCACCCATCCTCACACCGGCATAGAGGTGAGTAGATGTTAAGTGGATTATCATTCTGGAGTAGAATATTGCTTTAAGACTCTACCATACAGAAATAAGATATAAATCAACAACATCCAGAAACACTGCAGACTTCTCTGAGGCCTGAGCTCATCTGAGATGGACTGACGCAAAGTGGAAAAGTGAGCTGTGGTCTGACGAGTCCGCAGTTCAGATTGTTTTCACAAATCATGGACGTCGTGTCCTCCAGGCTAAAGAGGGAAAGGACCATCCAGATTGTTACCAGCATAACTTCAAAAGACAGCAGCTGTGATGGTATGGGGGGTGTGTAAGTGCGCCATGGCATCATGGGTAACTGTCACATCTGTGAAGGCCCCATTAATGCTGAAAGGTTCAGGTTTTGGAGCAACATATGCTGCCATCCAGACAACATCTTTTACAGAGATGTCACTGACACATTGTGGATGTGATTCAACAGCGTTGCAGAGACTTGAAACACGTGTTAAGGATGTGATGCATAATAAAGAAATACATGTCCACTCTTTTATCTTGAAGTTATTTTAGGTTTTAAAGCATCTAAAGCAGAGCCGGCTCTACCCAATGTGGCGCCCTAGGCGAGATTTTATATGGCGCCCCCCTCCATTGCCGATTTATATACGGTTACAAAAGAAATCGAATAGCATTGTTTTTACCATTGTCTTTCATGTATAAGATAACATGTTACTCAATTTACATCCTTAAAAAATTACAAATAAATACAAAAAAAAAAAATCTGAAATACAATATAAATACCCTTATCACATTTTTCCTGATATGCATATTAGATTAGATACAACTTTATTGTCATTACAGTGAAATGTTGATTAGCAGATACAAAGAAGCAGTAAACTGCAGTTTAATATGCATGCTAAGTTATGGTGTATTATTATTAATAATAATAATAATAATAAATACTTTAACACTGATGTAAAGTTTAAAACAATTAACATGCTTTAGACAATTTGAACTGTAACACAACAAATAACTAGGGTTAAAAATCTGATATATAAAGGGGTGAAAAGGGAACAGCATTTTGATTGATTATTTAAAGCAGGAAAAACGTTAGCCAGATATAAATACAACAAATAATAAAAGTGTAGATTAGGCCAATGTAGTAGGTTTAATCTCTACAAATGATCCAGAACAGTTCAGACCCTCCATGCTGCTCAGATACAGAAATATAAAACTGATTATATACTGATTATCACACCATGTTGAGGCTAATCGCTCAGAAGCAGATTATCAACTTAACAGTAGGTGTTTTTAAGTAACTGACACAGTACAACTGATGCTTCATTTCATTACTGTATCTTTTCTTTACCTCTTTCTTTCTCACGTTTTTCGTCCTCTTCATTTCTTTTTTTTCCTGCTCCGGACAGTTTTGACATGTTTACAAAGTTCTCTGTGGTCTCTTCAATAAATTCGTCCCTCTGCCCGCAGAGAGCGAGCAGGTACTGATCAGCTGGAGGAGGAGGACGACGACGACGACGAGGGGGAGCTTATTTTATATTATCATTTCTAATACTATTAATTTGGCATTGTCTTGCATTTGAATCTATATTAGATATATATTGAAGGTGATTTTTTTCCCGATTTTGTGGCGCCCCCTGGAGGCCACGGCGCCCTTAGCATCTGCCTATATTGCCCAATGGGCGAGCCGGCTCTGATCTAAAGGTTTGATCCATAAATCCTTCCGGGTGGTGCATTCACATGCTGAGGTGAGGGTTGGACAACAGGGCTTTGCTTTGTAAACACTATGATCTTTGGAAAATGAATATGGAGGACAAATATTCATCAAACGTAAATTATGTAAAAACTTGTCATGAAGTTGTAAATTACATTGAAAATTATTTTAGCTTTAACACGCCAAACTCAGAGGTGCAAAGTCTTGCATTACAAATCTGTCAGGGTCAAATTGGTCCCTATAACTGGATGATTAATCACCTTTTTTTGTTCTTTTTCTTTATTTCTCATGCTTAATATGAATATATGAAAGGACCCAAAATCACCAGTACAAGAGGACTACTTGATTACTGTACTCTGAGCCAGTTATTTAAACTGCCTTTGATTAGGAAAAATTCTGCCCCAAGCTTTTCGCTCTATGTAAGTGGCTCATCCGTGGTTACTTCCTGTTTTCATGACAGTGCATACTTTCACTTTCTTCTGCAGTCGGGTATTTATGCTCCGCAGTGCAGGTTCTCCAGCACGCAGCACAGAGCATCTCCTTAAACAAGGAACTTCATACAGGTAAGTGAGTAGAATTTCACTATATATACTAAATGGTGGTGTATCACAGTCAGTGATCTTTTTTAACTAACAAGCTTGTACATCACGCTCGCAGACAATGATGGAAAAAAGAAAAAAATCCGCTGCTGACATTTCCTATTTCTTTCTTTCACAGTAAACCAGTAAACTACTCGTCCTGAAGATGTCAGGTAGGCAAATAGCGTCTAAAAGAATAAATGCAAACCTTCTTCTATGAAATAATATTTCATAGAGTAAACCGACAACTTCTGAGGAGACAGATTTCCTTTTAGGAAGCTTGGTGTGAAAGGTCTCAGTCGAACCCTGCTGCGGACCAAAGAAGCCGACCGAATCCACTTGAAAAGGTGGGTCTCGGTGCGGTTCCAAACGGTTGGGGTGCGGTCCGTTTGTGATGTGAAAGCAGCAGTGATGTCATTTCGGCGAGACTTCAAAAGCTAAATCCATCAGTTGATCGGTAAATGTGGGCGCGATCGTATTGATAACACATGAGGCAATACTTCATCGCACCTATTTTCCTCGTATCCTACTTTAAAAAGTGTGTTACAGCGATTCCACAGTAATACCACTGTATGTCACACACATGAAAAAGTCGAGTGAAGGGCGGATCCTCCTCCCTCTCTCTCTCTCTCTCTCTCTCTCTCTCTCTCTCTCTCTGTCTGAAACGGGGGAAAACAAAAATCCCGTTACTTTCTTCTTATTCCTTTCTTCTTCTATCAAAACTTATGTAAATTCAATATTTAAAGATCTACAGTTGTGTTGTCAGACGTTGTCTCTATGTGGACATGACGCACAGGTCAGTGAGATGCGCACAGCTGCGCAGTGTGCTGTGAGCTAAGACATCTTCTTCTTATCCTGTTTCTGTCAGTCATGATTCATAACATGCTACAATTTGCTGGTTGTTTCTTTGTGAGCTTGAATATACACATCTGAAGCATTAAAGCGCTGCGCAAACTTCTGTCAGCCAGAATCTGTTTTTCCCACGTGGGTCCTGATGATGCAATGATGATGCAGGATGACAGGTGACAGTTCCCTTTT
>JAJHUR010072374.1:0-13126 GCA_027495735.1 Lutjanus campechanus | reverse complement strand
GGGGGGGGGGGGGGGGGGGCGGGTCACGAGACAACGATAATAATCAATCAATATGTTGTTATAATGACCGTGTGATTGTTGATTTCACATGTTTCGTGTGACATTTATGGATTTTATAGGCAAAAATTAACTTGCCTGAATATGTCAATAAAGGTTCTCCTTTCTTTCCTTTCTTTCCGGTCCAGGTGGTGATGATGAGTAAATCACTTTTTAAATTGTTTTACGTCAGTCAAACAGAATCTTTACCTGTTGGTTACGATGAGATGTGGAAAGGGAGAAATATGCAATATGTTTACTGTAATAGCCTAAATCATAAAATGACCATGATGTCAGAGATCAATGAAACATGTCGAGCTGAAATAGTCGCTTCTCGGACAACAATGCTGCAGCTGTACTTATTATTGACTATTTCTCAACAGAAGAAGTGTGTTTGTTTGCCCGTTTCACGATAATTTACATTTTAAATTAATGCTGACTATTTACAAAGTGATTAAGTCTCTGTTTAGGGGTCATAAGAAATCATTCTTAAAATGTTTGTGGATTATTAAAACATGTATAAATACCAAAGTTTCCTTTTCTTTGTTTTTTTTTACAAACTGCCAAGTTATGGGATAACAAGAAATGTCAGTTAAAAATAAAACAAATAAACTAGTTAATGTTGCAGTATTATGAGAACAAATAGAGTTTTTGACAGTAAACAAGTGAAAATAAAGGAGATCTTAATACTGTCTGACAGGTCAAAAGTTTTATGGGAGTTTAATGGGATTGAAACAGGCCCGGCGGCATGGGCGGGCATTTGGGGGGCAGTGCCCGCCCACAGAGTCAGCCGTGCCCGCCCGTGACAAGAAGCTGTTTATTTTATTTGGGTGTTTGTTTGTTTTTTAACTCGGAGTGGCCATCTTTCTCTTACTCCTATCTCGTTTTCGCGATCATACAATTCAACCAATCCAACCAATCCAACCAACGAATGAAGTCAACTTTCTAGCCAATTACAGACAGAGGGGGGCGGGTCGTTGGCTCATTCATTCATGGTCACCGTTGTCGGTTAACATCGCCGCTAGCCTGTCAGCAAAGTGAAGCCTTTACTTGACCTCACTAAGACTGCTGTGTGAATTTGAGGTGGTCCGCAACTTCGTCAGGGCACAGATGAGAAGTGGACAATGAAACATTAATAACGCGTTAACGCGAATTCCTTTTAACGCCACAATTGTTTTTTTTAAATGCGTGTTAACGCACGTTTTTTTATATTGGCCTGATCAATAGTTTGAATCTGCAGCTGGAATCAGCTGGCAGCTGCGAAGACACGAGCTTCTGTCACCCGACAATGTTAACAGGCTTGTCTGTGTAAGCAACTGGCTCAGAGCAAAGAAACAGAAGTAGCCTATAAGAGGAGGGAGACTAGCGAGTCTTGATCGAACTGCAGCTTCACCTGAAACCAGGTAGTTAAAATGTCTGAGCAGAGAGAGTAGCTAAGCGTGTGAATATGGACAGATGTGCCGACTTGATATAAACAAAACTTTCATGATCATGAATCATTTTATTAACGTGCACATCTGTGGGGCGTGATTTTTTTTTTACTCCAAGTCCGATTTATGCACTTTTAGCACAGACTGTATATAGAAGTGGACGGAGCCTTCGTGACGTCACCCATTGGTTTCTGAACACCCGTTTTGAAGCCTCGAGTTTCAGATTTGGCCAGCGCCATTTTGACAGTTTTGAAACCGGAGGTGAATATGATTGGTTGAGACGGTGGAGTAGGGCGGGACCATAGACGGTATAGTTTATGGGAGCGAGTGAGTGGCACTGCCATAGGGCACTACGCCTGTCAATCATGAAACCACGCCCCTAATTATACAGAACTTTAAGCCTTAATATAAAATCAACGAATGACTTATATGAAAATCCAAGTCTGGTTCAGTGAACATGGTGGGGGATATTAGCTATTAAGACCGAAATCGCTTTTTGACACGGCCTATAAATATGTTTATTTCAGCTGTAAAGTTCAGCATTTTAGAACGAGTCTCAATGGGACTGGGCTTCTTTTTGCAGCCAGCTCGCTCGCCCCCTGCTGGATTTCGGTGAGAATACAGTGTTACTGCACTTCCGCATTGGCTTCATTTTTCAGAGCCGGAAGCTCCGTCCACTTCTATATACAGTCTATGACTTTTAGATATCAATTTTTTTCATGCCGATCAGTCATAACAGTGAGGGACGAGAGACGAGCCGCAGAGAGGAGGGAGGGAGGGGGCGAGTGTGCGAAGCACCGACAGATATAAAAACTTTACTGATGATGAATCCTGATGTTACTGTACAGTTCTGTGGTATGCCACAAAACTGCTTATACGTAAGCACCACAGATAAAAATATCAGTCTTTCTAAAGTCCAAACTGACGGACGCTCGTCTCCTCCATGAAACGTTTGTCATTGACACTGCTTTATTGTAAGTCATGATGAAGAGTCCAGACTCTGTCTCTCCTCTTCATCGCTAACATCTCTTCATCTCTTCATTTGTCGTCTGCTCAGAGTGACACTGATCGTGCTGCATTTATACAAAAACTTGTCTCTTTTTCCAAACAAACATGTTTGTTTCAAAAAAGAGACAAGTTTATTGTTAACATGAACCTTTAAAGGTGTTTAATAAACACATTAAGTGCATATATTCCCTTCTTTCTTGAGTCTATTTGCTCATACAAAATGAAACGTGATTAATATAGATTATTTAATCCTGATTAAACAAAATTAATCCACAGCAACCCTGTGATTAATCTGATTAAAATTTTCTAATCGTTTGACAGCAGTAAATGATACTGATTTCAACCTTATTTCTCAATCCTTATAGATTTTGAAACATTTCCAGTCTGTAGAGGTGGTCACAGAGCCATTGTTCAGCCTGAGGTAGTTTGAAAAAGTGTGCCCCCCTGAAAAAAATGTAATGCCCCCCCTTTAATTTGTTTCTGCAGCCGGGTCTGGATTGAAACAATTAGGCTTGATCAGTCCTGAAATTGTCACCAGAACTGGGACTGAAGTTTCTGAGATTTTTTTATGAGGTTGGGTTTCTGTAATGAAACTGTCTCAAAACTCAAAATAATACTTTTGAAATAAGGTTTTTAAATGACATTCTCTAGCGCATATTCTTTATGATAACAATATTCTTGAAATGTCCAATTACATTTTTTTTTCTCACTGGTGACATTGTTCACTAGTCTTTGAGTTTAAATGTAATGTCTCTTTGTTTGCAGAACTTTTAAGGGTCATACCCGGGATGGGGGAGGTGATTGACAAGATTGACCGTCCCGGCAGCGTCTATGTTAACTACAACCTCACTCGTGTTGAATGTAGTATTTTTGACGCCGAGTTCAAAGGACCCAGCTCAAGCACCGAAATCTCTGAGGAGCCAAACAGCATGGGAGCCATTTCCAAAGCAGAGCTGGTCAGTGCTTCAGCCTCAGCTGGTCCGGTGAAAGCTACAGTCGGTCTGGCAGTAGACACCGGCGCCAGCATCAGTCCAACACAACTGGAGGCAAAGTTCCTGGGAACAGGCATCTCCTTTGGTCGTGAAATGGGCTTTTCCGTGTTGGGCTCAGGCTTTAAATTTAAATTGTGGTAAACTGTGTCTTTGTGCGTCTCACGCCTTCTGTTCCAACAATGCGTATGTCTTCACTGCAGATAAAACATTTGAACTTGATAAGTGATTCTTCAGAGTCTCCTGCTTTAAGATAACAGAGAGTGAACACAGTAAAACACCTGCCACTCTCCTTCATTGATTTGCGTCACTGTAATGCAAACTACGTGTCTGGGCTCTCTGACCTGCTTAGAGTGTTTGTGAACACACAAGTAACCCCAGACTCCATCATTGTTGAATGAGGAGAAACTTTATAAACTTTGTGAAACGCTGCCTACATAACATGCTAAATTATTTGGGTCTTCTTGTAAATTTGGCAAGAGTTACACATTATAGACTGTATTTAGTTATGTCTTTGATTGTGGAAAATATATTGTGTCTATTTGTCTTAGCGAGCCACCTCTTAACCTTTGTGCCCTCTTTGGGCATTTTTGTACATTTTCTCAACTTGTTTTTTTATTTGGTGATCACTTTCACTGTGTTACATCTTTGGCATGAATTTTTCTTTTCAGTAAAAAAAAAAAAATCAAATGTCTTTTACTCTTTCATGTCATTTATACTCTGTTGATGCATTTTGTACCCTCTGGACGCCTTTTTGCCAAAAATGTACACGCACAAAAAAATGCTATTAAATCATCATACATCAATATTTTTTCTGTTTTCTTTCTTATAAACCACTTAAACTGCTTCAAAGTTGCTCAAAACTTACCAAACATTAAATCATTTTCAGGAATTTAACCCTTTAAATGCCAGTTTTATTATTTGAATTATTAATTAATACATTAATTTATTACAAAAAACACAAAAAAAATGTATCATTATCCATATTATAAATAGTATGGGGATGGGGCTTCAGTGGTGATTAGTTCTTGAATGTGTCAAAAATTAGCAACAAAATTAATCTCACTGCAATTGCAATTGCATTTTTGAGAGAGAAGGAGAAAGACCTGGAGCAAAGAGAAGGAGCAAAAATGAAGAGGCATTTCAGTGCAGAAAGGCTTTAGAAATGGTCATGCAGCCTTTACCTGCCTTTATATGTTGCTGCCCTCGCAGAAACCACCGACACCGCTATTGCCACAGTTGCCACCAGCTCGACAAGAAGGAGAGGTGTGTGTTGGTTGTGCACAGGCCTGAAAAAGAGGTCTTCTACCACCTGCACCAGTGTAACAGGTGCATTTGTAGAGAGCAGCAGGTCACATGCTGCAGGATATGCTGGGAAGTCAGTGAGATATTCACTGTAAATACATGTGTACTTTCTAGCTTTTCTTTGGCGGACAGAATTCTGTAGAAACACAGCCCAAGCTCGTCTCCTCATTGATTAGTGCATCTGATCGCACAACAACTAACAACAGAGACCATTCAGTTCTTCTGCAGCAGAGGGCAGCATTGTTTTGCCCTCCAAGGGGGACATTCCCATGCAGACATGATGTCATGTGAAAACTATGAAAACCAGATCTGAACAGAACCCGAGATGCATGTTAAAGCAAAACAGGCTGTTGATGATTGTGTTTTGAGCTTTCTAACAATTTAACGTCTTTTGTAGCTTAAAAATTTAACCTTGTTCTGACTTCTAGTCTTTCTGATTTCTAATCTCCACCAAAATATATTTCTTATGTCCAGTATTAAAATATGTCTTCACTGCAAGTTGATGCATTCGAATTTGTGGTTTGATATTTCAGTATCTCGTGCTCTTTGTTAACAGAAAGTGAAATTACCATATCGAAAGTGCACAAATAAGATGATTGTACTTTAAAGTGATATTTCATTCCAGAATGATAGTCCACTCTATATGTACTCACCCCTTTGCCGATGTGTGGATGGATGAAGATCTTCAGTTCATAAAACAATCCTGGAGTTTCAGCAGAAAACAGGGTTGCAGCCAATGGCAGTGAATGTCTCCATTGTGCTCGTGTGGTGTAATCCAAGTGTCTGTGAGCTGCAACATTAAAATTTAACCACAAAAGACGCCATTTACACCATGTTTTTAGTTGAAATGTTAACAGTAGCCTCCCAGGTAGCATGTAATGTAAACATGGTGTCGATGTATCGCAAGACTTCGAATATCTTGCAATATTTTCACACGTGCTTCCATTAGGAGATATATGAAGTCTTGTGATACTTCTCGCGAGATATACAAAGTCTTGCCATCTTTGTATGTGTAACTGCTACATATTGTTCCTTTAATCAGCCACTTATTTGATGCACCACCTTGCGCGCATGATAAGTGGCTCAAATCAAACACACACACCACGATGCTGTATAATCAACAGGTGCATGCTAACATGCTAAATGCTAGGATGCTCGTGGTGGTTCCTCCGGTTGTGATTCCTGCATTCACTGCGAAAATTTTACCTTCAGTGAGGCGTGTGATTTAAAGGGATACGCCAACATTTTTTTGTTTTCGTGTCTTGCCTCACTCCCGAGTCCATGACAAGAAGATGGACACCATTCTTTCAACTGTGCGTGCAGTAGCAAGGTAGAGACGGACAGAGCTCACCCACCGCTAATTAGCTTAGCTGGGAGTGTTGTAAAATGCTGAATTCAAAGTGAAAACGCCAACATGTCAATGGTTGTGAAGACCGAGCAATAAATAAATGTAATTACTGCCTCACAGTTGTTTGTCTCCACCAACCAGTCAACTTACAGTTTACATCCATGTCTGTCCAGACTCATTTAATATCTGTAGTGAAGACTTTGAAGGAATTGAATATGGAACTTACCACTATATTGGCATGTGTGATTCCAGTCAACGATTTCCAGTAAGAAACGTCACCTTAAGCTTCTTACTGGCAAAGCAAATTCAAACAAAGAAGTCTCGGAAAGTGGTGCAGTTCTCAGGGAACTCTCTAGTGGGTAGTTCCTCTTCTAAAAGTCCCCAAAACTGTTTGGTCCAAAAACACCTCATGTCTACCCAGTGGCGGTATCTGTACGTCACCTTCTCGGATGATCCAAAGGTCAAGGGTCTGAATCCCCGTGTGGCAAAACCCTACTATGGTCCGCAGAGGGAGTTCATGTGTGTGTTTGGTTTGTGCATCTTGTCAACACTTGTTTCTTAGAAGCAGCCAGCTGTTTGCAATCAGCTTTGATCACCCTCAGTGCCAATCACAGCCATATTTTTGCCTCTTCCTGTTTATGTCACTTCTCAGATATATCTGTTAAACCAGATGCAGATGCAGGTGGCAGATGTTGTGATCTAGCTGCTGGTTACAGAGGAGACCAGAAGTAGAAGGATATACTTGATTTCAATCAAAGTCTTGGCATTTCATTTTCATTTACTTGGTTGTGACATTTTCTTGGCTTCTTGGCTTAAGACACATAACTCTCTCAGTTCCCGCTTTTCATGAGCGCCGTTCATGCAAAGACTGAGAGTGTGAGACATATTTCTGATTTGGGTAGGGGATGTGACTGAGTTCTGCTTCAAGTGTTGCACTAGCGGTTAGAGGAAGCGAAAGAAAAGACTCAGGGAACAACCGCAGCCCAGTCTGGTATCATTTGTAGTAACCATGGTTGAAGGATTAGCATACAGAACTTGTACCAGTCTAATAAACTCATCATCAAACTGAAATCTTTGCTGTACAGCCCACAAATGCTGCCACTGAAGAATGTCTCACATCTTGTGGTTTTACAGGTGTGATGCTTGCAGTGTGAGGACTCTTGCACACAGGAAGAGCCCAAATAAAATTGTAGATCATACAAAGATATTCATATATGATATAATACTGAGTAGATTAGTTTAATTGCGAAAGACATAAGGATTAATTTGGGTAGCATGCATTTTTCACATTTTTCATTTTATCACTTACATATTTATGTGTAATTTTGGTGACAGGCACGGCCACAGGCATTATGTTTTAAGGTCACCCCGTTCTTTTGAACAAGATATCTAATGAACACCTTCAAACTTTACTCAAATGTTCACTCAGACTCGAAAATGAGCCGATTAGATTTTGGTGCCCAATAATCAACTAGAAAGTTGTGACTTCAATTCACACATTTTAAGTGAAATGATAAAATGATGAGGTGATGACATTTTATATCCAAAAGGTCGAAGGTCAACTTCACTGTGACATCATGTTCAGTTCTCAGTCAGTCCTCTGTGTGTGAAGACAGGATGACTCTAACTGGAAAGTCACATATGTATGGTGAGAACTTCCATTCTGCCAGAAAATACACTTCATAATTTCCTTCAAAGCTGCAGGTCAATATAGTTATAGGTTCCATATCAAATTAGAGTTAGAGTAAACTTTAGCGTTCCCAAAGGGAAACTTGTCTTGGGCAAAGTGCTACAGTCCATCGCTTCATGTAGGACGAGTCCTGGTCGCTACAGAGCAGCGCCACCAAAGTCTTCACCAGATACATTATATGAGTCTGGACAGACATGGATATAAACTGTAACTTGACTGGTTGGTGGAGACAAACAAGGCAATAATTATATTTTTTGACTGCTCTGTTTTATACGACCATTGACAACTGACTTCTCACTTTTCTTAGCCAGCAGTAAGCAAGTGATCAACAGCTGCTTCAGTTTGAAATCTTCTTTCAGCTCGGGACAACATATCTGCAGGTCATGTTAATGATTGCAGAACTTTAAAAATCTCCGCTGGTTACATCCTGCAGTCGTGGTGGCATTTCAGTAAGTGCATCATCATCTGTTGCCTGACAGGCATCCGCACGCTATTCACTGCACTCTTCTACTTCCCTAGTTGTTAAATCTCTTTCTTTCTCAGTCTGGTATTTATGTCCCCTGCTGCTCGTGGTCCTGCACTTAAACAGAATGGTCAGCGAGAGAAAGGTAAGTGATCAATAATGTGAGGTTTATTAAGTTAACAGAAATGTGTACATGTTTTATGGTATAATTGGTACTTTAGAAATTGTGCAGTATTCATCAGTTACTGATATATTTATTAAAGGTTTTATTCAGTACAAAATAATGTGATATTTGTTTTTGTTTTGTTTTTTGTTTAATGTTACAAATATGCCTCAGGAGGAGGATGGAGGAACTTCTCAAAACTTTATTAATGAAATATCTTGACTAATCACTGATAAACAAAAATCTTTTTCTATGAATGTAATATGACCTAAAATATAATTTTCTACAGATCTATATATTATCACCATTATTTTTATTCCACCTGAGTTGGTTCCTAGAGATAAACTCTAGTTTTAATCTGCTGCTGACATTTCATCTTTTTCTGTCAGGTTGAGAAAAAGGCTCTTCAGGCTTCTGAGAACGAGCCAGGTAGGAAAAAATCACCAAAGAATAATGTCCTGTGTAAATATAAATATAGTATATTGATGACCTCTGAGGAGACAGATTTACTTTTAAGAAACTTTTATTTCATTTATAAGCTGTGACTGAAAGTCACACAAAGAGCTGCCAGGTTTAATTGGAGAGAAAAAACAAAATTGTCCATAACTGTGTTTATTATCAAACAAAGTGAGTGTTACAGTAGTACATTCATATTATATAAATCTAGTATATAATGTTCACATGTGTACAATGAAGTAAAAATGTCAAATCTATCAATATATTGATAAAACAAGCGAGTGATTGTTTCTTGTGACTTGTGTGGATTTTAAAAGAAAAAAAAACTTAAACAGGCCTAAACAGGCAAATTGAGTTTCTCTTTTCTTTTCTTCTTTCAGATTCAGATTCAGACGATGAGGGTAAGTAAATTATTTTTCAAGTAGTTTTTTTTATTGGTTGAAGAAAAGTTTACTCTACTGTGCAGAGAGCTTTGGAGAAAAAGTTGTAAAGAGAATAAAGTTCAAATTCAAAGAGCAAAATGGTCATGAGATCACAAGAATAAAGTCTAAGTTTTAAGAGAACAAAACAACTTAGAGATGCAATATTTTGAGAAAAGTTAAAACAATTTTGAGTTTAACAGTAGACAGGTGAAAATCTGAAGTTATATTCTAATATATGTTTCAGAAGTAACAACTGATATCTGTTTGGGATGAGAAGGACAAAAGTAGAAACAAAACTGGGCTTTGAGGTAACAACAGATAAACTGCAGCAGCGACTTCATTCAGACAGAAGTTTATCGTTTTAGAAAAGGATCAAATCCTCATGTCCCGACTCTGTAACGTGACATTTCTGTGTTAAAATTCTTCCACATATTAAAACCTTTTTCTCAAAATATTGTTTTTGAAACATGATTTCACTATGATCTGTAGATCAACCTTTAAATGTGGTGGCAAAACTGCAACAATCAATCAATTATTAATCAATTATTACATTAATCACCAACTATATTTTGATAATAATTAATATGGTTTGATAATCATTTCAGTCAATGTTTAAGACAAAAAACATCAAAATTCTCTGATTTCAGTTTCTTAAATGTGAATATTTCTTGGTTTCTTTACTCTTCTATGACAACATTTTTTACAAAATATTCTTGGCCTATCCCACAATATCAGTCTACATTCATATTGGCAATAATTATTAAGTATCATATTAACAGATAAAAATAATTTATAGTAATAACTGATTTGACAGACTGTCAAAGGCAGATGCTCTATGAAAGTTAAATAAAAATGTGTGAATTTTTTGATCAACTAGAAAAACTAAATGAACATTTGAGGAGTCAGAACTGTTCCTCATGGCAACTTTCTTACTCTCGGCTGTTAATAAACTACAGGTTATATAAACTTCTTTGGAAAAAAAAGTGAAATTATCTGTAAATCTGTATTGTCCATATCTCTATAGTCTCTGAGATAAGCCCTGATGTCTCTTTGTTTGCAGCCCATAAAGCAGGAGCAGAGATTCCTAAAGATACATCCGGGTTGCTGAAAATGGTCGACACCTTTGACCGATCTGGTAAAGCTTTTACTCAAACAACCTACGCAATTGCCGGGACATATGCAGATGGATTTGAGAATAAACCAGAGAAGCGCCTTCCAAAAGCAGGAATGTACGCTGGTGCAGGTGTGGGCCGTGTTCGTGCTGAATGGAGCATTTTTGATGCTGAGGCCAAAGGGCCCAACGCCTCTGCAAGAATCGAAGCCTCTGCAGCGTCTCTCAGCGCCGGAGCCATGGCCAAAGCAGAACTGGCCAGTGCTTCAGCCGCCGCTGGTCCGTTGAAAGCTACAGTCGGTCTGGCAGTAGATACTGGGGCCAGGGTTGGTCTGACAGGTGTAGAGGCAAAGGTGCTGGGAACAGGCTTCGCCATTGGAATGAGTTTGTCTTGGTTGGTGAATATGTTTAAATCTGTAAACTGTGGCTTTGTGGTGAATACAGCTCTTTGTGATTGTGCTTTGTAACCTTCCTTTGTAACAGTAAATACAGCATTTGCAAATGAAACTTGCTCTGACGTTTCCGATCACCACCAAAAAACATTTCTTAACTCAATTATATTATATAATGCATGTCTTCACTGCAGATAAATGATTTCAACTTGATGAATGATTTCTTTAATGTGTGCAAGAGATGAGCTGAAGTTCCTAAGATTTTCACTTCCTGTGAAGCTCCACCAGATGTCACTGTGTTTACTGAGTCTGAACCAGTAAAGCTTCAAATCTTTTTTGGCACAAGTAGGAAAAAAAATCCCCAAAGCTACACGAGGCTTCATCTGCTCATCACTAGATAACAGAAAGTGAAATAACCAGTTTGTGTCACACTGAAAACAAAACACACAAATAAGATGATTGTACTTTAACCTCAGAGACCAGCCTCATGTATTTTACTTTATTTTCTACTCGCTGGCTCCCACTCAACTTTATCACGCTTTGTTGAAATTAAACTCAACCAGTGTTCACTTCTTATTGTCTGTATTTGTCTGTATTATGTTCACATGGAGATATGACTCAGGTCTGAGTTACAATAAATTCATGACCAACTTTGTTTCAATATAAATGATTGATTTAGTGTCAATGCATCCATTATTTTACTAATAATTAATCAATCATTTGTTCTATGAAAAGCTCATTAAAGACCTGAGCCTGAAGTCTTTTAAGTTTCTCAGTCTGATCAGCAGACAGAAATCATTATTATCATTTCACATAAAACCAACTTCACACAATACAGTCATAACTTCTGTCTGAAACTTTAACATGCAAAGACAACCACTAGTGGAAAGTAACTAAGTACATTTACTCAAGTACTGTACTTAAGTACTATTTTGAGGTATGATTAGTGTGTGTGATTTAAGAGGATCTATTGGCAGAATGAGGCAGAAATGGAATATAATAATCATAAATATGTTTTCATTAGTATATAATCACATGAAAATAAGAACTGTTGTGTTTTCTTTACCTTAGATTGAGCTGTTTATATCTTTAGATGGTGACGGTCCTCCTCCATGTAGGTCACAATGCTGCACTGACATGTTTCTACAGTAGCCTAGAAGGGACAAAACAAACATTTTGTATTAGTTTTGTGACATAAAACTGCAAAGACAACTGCTGTTTATCAGGGTTAATACAAGTTCAAACACTGGTTTTTGGTAAGTTTATTTCTAATTTCATAGACACTGTCGTCCTTTTTAAATCTTTCAGACTGTCTTCATGTTTCTAAGTGTGGATCCAGGTGTGTTTTATATTAAATAATCTTGTATTTTTAGGTTCAGTAGGCATGTGGGTTTGAATGTACGTTTGTTCTAATAAAGAAACAAAAGTAATGTGTAAGCTTCATGGTAAATAAACAATATTTCTGCTTAGGGTAAAACAATAATAGGCAGCAGTAAAATAACTACACAAGGATTATATATGTTGTAAAATGATTGGATTTATCAACTTATAACACTAAAAAGAAACAAATGATGATAACAGGAATAGGAATCATATTCATGTATAAATGCAGTGACATCAGTGTGGCTCTGGCTCAGTGAACAGGAATCACAGCTGCCATCTTGTGGTGAAAACACGGCACTCACTCAAAATATTACAGGAGATTATAAAGATATAAATACATCAACTAAAGAAGTGGAATATAGAACTGTGACACATACAAGTGGATTCGGTTTGTTTGTTTCTTGTTTCCTCTCATATTAGTCTTATATTAGGAGGGGTTTGACTCAAAGGTAGGGAGTAAAACTAACTCACTGTACAGTGACACACACTGATGCTTCAGTATCAACAGCTGAAATAACATCATATGAAAGAATAGATCAGCCATAGGGATGAAAAAATACTTTTAAAGGTCAAGTGTGTGTGATTCTAGGTGGCGCTTGAGGGCCAAGTTTGGGTCACGGCCCTATGGTTAAGAATCACTGATTTAGGGGAGTCTATAAGCAGAATAAGGCAGAAAGGGAATATAATAACCATAAGTATGTTTTCATTAGTAAATAATCACATGGAAATAAGAATAGTTGTGTTTTCTTTAACTTAGATTGAGCTGTTTATGTCAGTGACGGATACAGAACGGGGCAAATGGGTGAGCCTGCAAACATCTGGATTGGGCTGATTATGTTTTAAGGTTTAGATGTTTATAAAAATGATATTGGGGTGAAATCTAACAGCAGCTGTATCAGCTGTCAGGCCGCTGAATGTCCACAGAAACAC
>JAJHUR010072373.1:0-47908 GCA_027495735.1 Lutjanus campechanus | reverse complement strand
TGGGTGATGACGTCAATAAAATATGATGACAGACATTTGAAGCTTCATTTGAAAGACTCAATAGAAGCTTCAGAAGTGGAAAAAAAAGACATCTGGCACAGCCCTACTAATAACACATCTGTCATAATATAAATACATGTTTATTTGTTTAGAAGTCTCTGCAGCTCTGAGATACAGCATGAAAAAGCATTTTTGTTTATTACTGCCTGCCAAGAGAAGCTTCTGAAACCGTGTGTGTTTAGGATGAAATGCCCCTTAACCTTGAGAGAATCAACAATTTGTTCCATAAATTTCTTTAAGGTGACGTCTTTTCGCTCACTGGTCTTTCACATCCCCTGTTTTTCTTCCGAGTCCTCTTGTGGATCCGTTCTTCTTGACTTCCTCTTCTGTGTGCACTGTCCTATTTTACCACTCAGCTGTAACTCTGTGGTTAGTTATGCAGCCCAGCTTCGCAGGGCCGTTGAGAGCTCACTTTTTTTGGACAAATGACGATCAATGTGCCTTTTTTCCTCTATCTTTTTTCTTTCATTGATTTTAGTAATTAGTAAAAAAAAAACAAAAAAAAAAAACATGCTCAGTACCTGCTCAGTACCTTCATGATGCAAATACAGTTTTGGTATTAATGATCTGATGCATGTCCCTCAACAAATGTAGCAACTCATTACCAAGTGACTGATAATTAACACTAGAAATCACTTGAGTATTGATAGTATGTGAATGGTATAAATCACATTTCCGTCTTCTCTGCTATAGACTGCTGTATGGAATGTCCGGTGTGCAAAGAGGACTTCGCAGTGGGGGAGCCAGTCAGACAGCTACCCTGTAACCACTTCTTTCATTCAGACTGTATAGTACCATGGCTGGAAATGGTGAGTCACAACAAAGAAAATGGAATAAATTCATGAAATAGATTCTCAGTGACATGTATTGCTTTATATGAGATATTCACAGCGCTCATGAAGACCTAAAGGAAAGTTGAACACATTCTTTGATTACCCTTATATGGATTTATTGGGGCATTTTCATATGCTAATTACAGATGGGCATGAGGCCCAATGAGAGCAGAGCATAAGAGCAGACGTGCAGGGGGAGGAGAGACAGAAGAGCACTGGAGCAGCAGCCAGAAAAGCCCAAATATAGAAAAAAACATAAGTTATAAAGCAGTTAGGAAGTTAGAAAGTAGTTCAGACTAAGGTAAGATATTCCTTTATTAGTCCCTCAACAGGAAAACCTTCAGTGTTGCAGCAGCTAAGTGGATGGCAAAAATAGAAAGAAGCATCAACAAAAAACAATAAATAATAAATAAGCAGTATAAACAAGGGGAAATATAAATATACGAACAATACATAGAATATAAACAGACTCAACAGTTAATATCGATATTGCACATTGAAATTGAAATGTACCTGAGTGAAATATTGATACTGCACACTGGAATGATAATAAGCCTAACTGAAGTATTGAATTAGCACAACTAGCTCCACTTCCAGCTGCTACAATAATAACACGCTGCACACTGAATCCTCTGTGTTTATAATCTAATATGTCACTTCTCGCATGTGTTTTCTTGACAAAAACTGGAGCCAAACACATACAGCTGGTGAAAGATCTCGCAGTGTTTGAACCCGACACTGATCAGTCATGTAGCAGGAAAACCACAACGACTTCAAGCATCCCGATTACAAGACAGAAAATCATTTGGTGTAACCAAGTCATTAGTTGGATCAATCCAGGGTTGGTCTTCATGAGATATGTTTACAGTAAGAAAATATATACAATATCACCAGTCTTACCCTTAGTATTTTCATTAAAGTAATGTCTGATAGAATAAAGCTGTGTTTGCGTTCGGATTAAGTTAATCAACAACACATTGTTTAAATGCAGGATTAGTTCCCTCATACTGAAGTTTCTCTTCTCCATCAGCCATTTAACATTAGCTGTGGGATTTTTTGCTGATGTATATTTGACTGACCAGACAGAAAAATTACAGCAATAAAAGTAAAACAACAGCCTGAGCATCACTAAAACATTGAGTCCGCTTACAAGAAAACTGCCCAAAGCTAATGTTATCTATATTCTGTTCTGTGGACACACAGCATGACACATGTCCAGTGTGTAGGAAGAGTTTGAACGGAGAAGACAGCAGCAGCCAGCCCCCATCAGAGTCCCCCTCCCTCTCCATGGACCCCCGCACACAGGAGAGATGGTCCTTCTGAGACACCCACCTGTCTCATCCCTCGGTTCTCCTCGCCTACATCCAACAACACACTGAGAAGACAAAACGCTTCTCACTTTCCTCTTTTCATCTCTCTTGCAGTCATAATCATCTCAGTCTGATTTTTTTTTTTTTTTTTTTTTTTTTTTTTTTTTTTTTTTTTTTTTTTTTTTTTTTTTTTTTTTTGTATTTTTTATTTTCTATTTTAATGCCTTTCTCCTCAACCATGTACACAGAACCCCGTACGGACGTCTTAACAGTCACTCGAGGTCGGCTAGATCTCTTTTTGCCTAATAACAAACCAGCCTAGATTGATGATGATGATCAAGCCCATGTCTTCTCTACTTCCACTCCTCAAACTCCTTTTCCATCTTTCTTGAAATGCACTGCTGCGATACACTATTGTGGGGAAATGCCAGACTTTATATCATACACCGTGCCCTCGTTACTCACCGGAAAATTTGCTAAATCCTGCAACTGAGCCCTGTACGGCATCTACTAAAGCGGATACTTTCACTCTTGGCATTTACAGGGACTGGACCTGACAACATGAATACATATACCCCTGCAATAAAATTTGTGATTTTGAGGGGTATGATGTTTAATTTTTGTTGAGATTAAGTCAGAAAGAACTCTGGGTTGCTTCCATTTAATGACCACAAATGGAAGCTGTGACTTCAAATGAAATCAAGGGACTCCTCTCACCTTTCGGGACTCTTCTACATCTGAAAAAATTAAAAGTTATACCAGTAAGGGAATGACATAAAAAAATATGGAGCTCAGGCCATCATCTAATGATTAAAAAATACTCCTCCTGGTGTATATATTCTAAACAGATGGCATCCCTCTGTCATTTTATTCCTCTGTTTATGTCTTTTGTTTCACATTTTTATCACTTTTTTTGTTTCTGATGTAAATAATTTTAGTCCAACAACTTATGGTTTGCAAAGGAAAAAAACATTGAGAATGGAGACACAAATGTGAAATACCTGGTTATCAAACTGTATATTATATATATGAAAAAAATGTCTATGATGTATTAATAAATTGACAAAAAAAACTGTCATAGTTTGTCATTCTTCACAACCGGATAAACACAGGTTTAATTTTATTAGTCACACTCTAAAAGAATAAGAAAACAAGTGTGCGAATATAGAAGACAAATGACAACATAAAGATCATTTTCCTTTATTTTCACATTTGTTTTTAAAATAGGTAATTATGTATTTTATAAAATAGAAATTTTGTTAAGTTTTATGTATTTTTGTAGTCATTTATTTACTTTTACCCCTTTATTTTTCTTATCTTTTCACTATTGTTATTGCTTTTCCCTGTCATTTTGTAAATTGGAAAAAATAAAGGGATTAGAAAATAAATATTAAATAAATGACAAATATTTTTAAAAAAACTTTAAAATATACAGAAAAAAGAGTAATTCATATCTAAACACCAAATTAACTTAAAAATATATAAATGAACATAAAGAGAAATAAATAAATAAATACATATATTTTTTCTTTTTGATATTTGTCCTTATATTTCCACATATATTTATTCATCCCTCTCCACATTTATTTCTTCTCCATATTTTATATCCTCTCTGCACCCAAAGATAATAGGTCTGACATGGGATATTTCAAAACAGCGTGTGCTTTATTTAAAATTAAAAGATTAAATAGCAACAGCAGAAGGCATTTACATATTATGTACAGTGTTAATTATAATTTATTCGGTGATGTGACATGTTGAGGACACTTAAAGCATCTTATTAGTTGAGTCAAGGCACCAGTTACACTTCAGCACAGTTTCATCCTGATGAACGGATACATTCATTTCTTTGAGGTACCATTCCTGATAAGAACTGGCACATAAAAATGCACTTAAGGGTCTTGGATGGAAAACAAAAGCTATGAGGTTAATTTATGTGACCACTGAAATTATTAAGGCTGTGCAGAAAAGCACAGCAGATAAAAATAATCTTTGGTAATGACAAGCTTCCAACATACACTTTCTGTGATTTGTTTTAGTTGTAATGTGGTTCAGGTGAAACAAATGTAAAGTTGTATCAATGATCAGTGTGTGTTCCAAGCAAGTGTGAGCAATGATCGAGCCGGAGCAGTGAAGGGGAAGTAGCCCACAGATGGATCCCAGACTTCAAACTGGATCACTGATGAAGACCTACAAAACACAAATACGCAGTTCAGTGGGATCAATTTATTGTCATTTGCAAAGAAAAAAAAATCGTTTAATGTACCTGTTGAGGATGATGAGCACGACTGAGCCATCTGGTCTGATGAAGGCAGAGTATTCCAGGTCTGTTTTCTGACTGGCTGACACGCCCACTCTCTGAGACCCCTCCCACAGGAACTTGCTGTGTAAAAAAGGAGATTTGTGTGGATCTCATTATATCATAGACATGTACGTAGATGTCGTGTTGACCCTTTGATTGTATGTCAGTGTCGCTGTCACAGGGGAAGACTGGCCTTAGCACTTTTTCTGGATAAAAAATCACCCCTAGCATTCACATTATTAATTCAATTTAAGACCTATTTCATGTCCATACTGGGAAAAAAGTAAATGCACAATTTGCTTCAATGGCTACTGGTTCAAAGTTGGTCTAGTTTAGTAGTTGTTACAGAATCATCAATATAATTTTCACAGTAAATATAAAATGTTAACAATAAAATGTTTTCAGAGATTAAGGAAATATGCTGAGTTGAAATTAATGCTAAATGTTCAGCGAATGAGTTAGTGTCTCTTTGTGAGTCTAAGAAATCTTTTAGAAGGAGCAGATGTTTATAAGGGTTAAATCAAGCAATGTGCTAATGGAGTTTGGCAGGCAGTAAGACAGGCAGTGACTGAACTCCAACTATAGTGTGTATTTTCAGAGCAGTGGCCTTTTTTCAGGATAAAGGACTTAACTTTACTTTGATAGACAACTGACAGTTTTAAACAGCTGATCCAATTTACAGTGGAGGACTCGTCATTGCTTGTTATTGTCAAATTACAATGTTGTGTTGTGTTTGCCTTGCTCTCCTGCAGTGTTCCTGCAGCCTGCCTGAGCTTCATCAAGTCGGGGGAGGAGGGGGCAGAGGGAAACAACTCGCTTCAACCATAGTTGGTACATTAAATAGGAATTCAGTCTATTTATTTTACTGTCTCGGGCTCCAACTTGCTATTTGGACTGCAATACTTATTTTTGGATGCACAATTATTACATATTGCTCCTTTGAGACATTTTAAGGTCTAAATTTCAGATTACTGGGTGGAATTTTTTCCAGCTCCAAGTACATGATAAACCCTTGAATATTAATTGAAATCAGTTGAGAAATGTAAACATTAAAGTGCTTTATATCCAGAAAAACCGCAGCTCCCCCATTTACATGTATTTGTTCACAGGCTATTCTTGCTTGGTCCAATATGGTGGCAACATGTACATGTCTGTTCATGTTCTGTTTGCCTCTTTGCATGCATTTAAAATAACAGACATAGTGCAAAGAACAAGGGCAACAAAACAAAACAAACAATGGTAACAATGGAACAGGTGAAACATGAAATATTCAACAACAAAGATCATGTAGGTTTGCTACCTGAAGTGGGCCATGCTATAGAAGGTTGGCTGCTTGTAGAAGACATCACGCTGTGCATCCACTATAACAGGGCTGTCTACAAAGTTTTTAACCCAGTTTGGTCCGCCAGTCTGGTCCAGCGCCAGGTTCCAGTCAGTCCAACCCACCACATAATGATTTAAGTCCTGCCATGGAGAAAACACCCACAGGTTAGCATCTCCTCTGTGCTTTGTAACTTTGTAGTAAGAGGTGCTGTGTTTAAATGAATCCATTGGACTGGTGCCCGGTGTTGTGTTTAGATGTCACAAGGAGAGCACATCTACATAAACAAATCCCTCCTGATTCTCAGGATGTCTACAGTCTCAATGCACCCATGCAAAATGGATAGAATGGAGGGAGTCCAATTTCCTTTGAGAGAGAGAGTGAAGAAAAAAGAAACAAAACACCAGTTCCAGCTTGCTTTGATGGCCTGCAGGCACTTTCTGAAGAGTGTGTGCAGCTTGTAATGCTGCACTGCAGCGTCAAGGGAGGTGATTTACCTTTCAGAAGCAGCTCACAGCCTGTCACATCTCACATCTGTTACAGACGATCTGATGGAACGACCTTTGTGTATAAGCTGAGAAGATCTTACCTCTATGATGTCGTGTGCATACTGCTCAGCTCTGTCCCAGCTGCCCAGCTTCACTCCTCTGTCCAGTGGGCTCCATCCAGAACAGGCCTCTGTGCCAAACAGGTAGTACTCTGGGTAGAGATGATGGGTGACTCCCAGGCTGATCTCAGCTGGGATGAAGCCGTCAAAGTACCAATGAACAGCCACACCATGAATGTACCTTCCTGCATGAACATCATTTAAGATCTGGAAGGACAAGAGTGGAAAAAAAAGACTTGAGTCAAAACTGAATTTAAATTGCATGCAGGTTCCTCTCTCTAATATGTAAATGTGATTTAACCAGCACATTACATACATTATCTTTATCAATATGCTTGTTTTTGATATTGTTCCAAACCTAAATACAGTTATTTTATCTTACAAAAATGAGCACTGACAAAGGTTTATGGTATGTATAATTTTCTTTGGCTCAATAAAATATATTATGTATTCAATAACATTCATTCTATTTCAATTCAATTCAATTTTAGTAAAAACTAGTTGTAGACAGACTAATAGGTCCAATTATTTGGCATTTTGAGATAACTGGCTGATGCCTGCACTAAAAGACTAAAAAATGTCCGTCCTCGAAATGTATGTTTAGAAAACAAACACCTGTCTCATCTCAGCTACTACAAACACCTTTCTTCAAGTTGATTCTTATCTCAAACATTGGTAGAGTAGACGCTCTCCTCCAGAAAACAATTTGGAGCCCAAGGATGTGACACAAAAAGATGTAAAAAAAAAAGTCTTTTATTCCTGCAGCTGTCTCACTACAAAATGAAACCGCTGCAAAAATAAAGTTGTTGTTTTTTTCAATAATGTACCCCTTTGAAATATTACACAGCCCATTGAGGTAAATCCCATTAAAACACATTCTTTTTTATACTGACAGATCTTTTTCACTTCTTTCTCTGTGTTGTCACCTGTATTACTGCTATGTTTCAACCACAAATCCATTTTCTTGATTTTTGTCACTCAATACAGAAACTGGCTTCCTGCTCACAGTGAACGTGATTATTTTTCGCTCTTTTCTTCTGCAAGGTTTTACAGCAGTTGACAGTCACGTTGAATACTGAATGTAAAATGTGGTTTAATCAAACTTGCATTTACACTTTAATTGAGCTAATTATAGTATAATTATTTTAGGAATTATGCATGAGTGATATTTTTTTAAATCAACATCAAAAAAGTGTCACATATCCCCTGCAGTTCTCCAAGTACCTCAAGGAGTACTAGCACCCTGACTTGAGAAATATGGTCCTAAGTTAATCTGTTAAAATCTTTCAGTTCTGATTCATCTCTTCTCTTAAACAGATCTATTCCTGACTTCTTGTCTGCAGCAGCAGTGTAGCTGCAGGTAAACAAAGTTTACCACGACCTCTCCCACTATCTGGCCGTCCTTGGACTCACCACTTTAGCCCAGTGAGGCAGCAGCAGACGATTGTCATCCAGTATCAGTATGTGTGTGTGTGGGTGTGATGAAGCGTGCAGGGCAGGGCCCAGGTCCAGAGCCACCCAGTCCCTCTGCTCCTCAGGAGTGAAGCCCAGAGCCTGGAAACTGCAGCCACACAGAGATGCTTCTCAGTATGTTGTGATATTTAAGAGCTGTGACGATGGTTAATTGTAGGTACAGGTATGTAATATAATGCAAGACCTGTAGTTGGTCATCTGTCCTGCAGAGGGCTCATTCCCTGTGGTCAGTGCCCAGAAGGTCAGGTTATATTTAGCATATTCCTCAAGGAACCTGAGAAGAGAGAAAAAGTCCTCCAGAATAAGTTCCTCTTGTATTAAATATCAGCAACATGTGACATCACATTCAGGTAAAGCCCCACATCACCTGATGTAATACTGTGCCCAGGTTTTATGCTCCTTGCCCCCTGGCCGGCCCTTCAGCGAGCCTTTTCCTATGAGTGCACCACTAGTTTTCATCCAGGCGGGGGCGCTCCAGGCACTGGCCAGCAGAGACAGAGGGCGAGGAGACAAGGCCTGAGCACGCTGCAGGAGAGGGATCTGAAAAGAAGGATTAGAGGAACGATAAAAGGGATGGAGTGAGTGATGGACGTGTAGGACTGCATGATATTAAAAACAAACATACTGTGATTATTTTGACAGATACTGTTAGGTGATTCATGATTAGCGGAAATCAGAATTTTGCATCATTTTCATTAAAAAAAGCTATTAAAATCATGATGATGGGACATTTGTTGGGGTCTCTACCAAACATATTTGGATCTATTATGCAGCTGTAGACGTGTTTATGTGTGATAGCAGGAGAAGAGAGACACACTTTCATGTTGACGTCCTCAGGGGCCAGTGTGAAATTGTCCAGGTTGTAGTCTCCAGGTGTGTCGGCATATGTGTACAGACGGGTGGAAAAGTCACAGCTGGCCATGGGCACACGCACCACGCTGTAGCCGATACCTGTCAGAGACACAGCATCAAGAAACCTGAGGCTCGGTGGTAATTCAAAATTATAATTTAGGAACTTATAGAGGAAAAATACATATGTTGTACATACATACATGTATATATACTGTAAGCGTTTCCTTTTTACCATGCCCACATAATAAAAACAATTGATCACAAAAATAGTTTTTTCCCAGTGCTATCATGTTATATTTATACAAATGTCAGTTGTACAAATTAATTATTCTGGTACACTTTATTTAAACCTCAGGATGATAGGGATTTTTTTTTTTTTAGACTATACCAATAACCAATAATTACCTACTCCTCATGGCTGATACTGAGAAGATAACCAAGAATTTCACATTCTTGTATCCTAAAACATTAATTATATAACCTGTAGTTTATATAAGAAAGGCTAAGATGCAGTGAGCAGAAATGGATGATTTAATGTTCTACAGCTCTGACCGAACCAAATCTGACATCATAATTACAACAAAAACAATTTTTTTCTAGTCAAGTACATATCTTCACAAATATACTTTGGCTTTTATAAAACATTTTGCTTAAGGATTCAAGATAAATGCTTTGATATAATCTCACAAATCAGATATGATTATTGCTGATCTCAAAACCAATATTTATCAGCTATAATTTCATTACCAGAATAATAAATGATCATATCAATTTCCCATGATGTTATTTCCAATAATATTTATTGTGCATCCCTACTTAATCCTCCATTATTTAGCATTTATAAGCAGTACACAAACAATAATGGTTTATAACAAACCATAATGTGGTTATAAGGAGGTAAAAGTGATTATTAATGTCCTCCTGTGGACACCCATAAATGGATGCTGGTGTATAACACAAATAATGAATAAAAACATAGTAAAACAGAGTTTTAATAACATGAACCACATCTTCATAGGAGAAATAATGATTGTTGCCACTGTGTATCTCTGACTGAACCAGGTCTCATGTACCACTGAAATATAGTTCATTGCTTTGAACATCAGTTTGAATAATTTACGTAAATATCCTTCATCAATATCATGATAATGTTTTAAACCATAAAGCCCAGCCATAATAACAGCACATGTTGCTGCTGCTGATTCTGTTGATGTGGGAAACAAAGTAACCTGCACATACAGACACCTCTAACAGAAAGTGTGAAATGTATTTTTCATTGTGTTGGAGCAGGACAACCGTTGCTATGTGAAAAACAATGGTTGCTATGTGTTTTTACATTAAAAACAGACAAAGAAGAATATTAAATGTGTATCTTATTTGTGGATATTCCTGGATTTTATGGTCACATTATGCTTTTCTGATATATTACCCTGCTTTTATTTTAGCGTACCTTCAGGAGAAAAGTACTGTCTCAGCAGCTGGTCCTGTGCACCAGCAGAAAGAGACAGGATGTTCATGGCTGCTGCGTCCGTCATAGCTCCACCAAATCCCCTGATCTTCTGGTACTTCTGGTAGGAAACGATGGTCAACCGGAGGCCTGAAAGAGACACATACACAAAAAGAGAAACTCAGCACCTGCTCCAGCACCACAGACATCACAGTCAAATCTCTCATCATCACTCACCTGCCCCGGTGCTGTTCACCTGGACCGGGCCCTGACCTTTCTCCAGTCTGCTGCCGGCCATGTTGCTCAGGTAGGATGAGTACTGACCCACAGCAGGCAAGGTGACGGAGCCGACACTGTCACAGTAGGTTGAATTACACTCACACACCACAGAGTCATGGCCAAAGTTTCTGGCAACACATTCACTGCTTCCTGGAGAAGAAATCAGAGAAACATGATTTTATTTCTATGTGACAGTCTGTGCTGGTGAAGGACAGAAGTTATGTGTAGGGATGCATTCTAAATATTTGGGAATTTTTTGTTATTTGTTTTTATGATATATATTTTGTTTGTTTTATGTCATGAAATTATAGCCGATAAATATCTGCTATAATAATATCTGATTTGATAGATTAGATCAAAGCATTTCATATGAATTCTTTGGCAAAATGCTTTTAAAAAAACAAAGTATATTTGAGATTCTATTAATTACCTTCACACACTTAGTCATTTTATCCACATTACTGATGATTTTTAATCAAAAATCTCATTGTCTTTGTGAAAGCTCTCTACCCTCAGTATAGCAATTACAGCTAAATTTACTTAAAGTCGTCATTCTGCAGTAAAATGAACTTTATCAGTGCTGCATTAATGTGTATGTTGCATTTCAATGCTGTAGATATTTAATGTTGTGCTACTTTGGTTTTTGTCATTTAATCTACCACAATGAATCATACTCTATAAGATCATCATAAGCTTGCATTACAAAATGGTAAAGGTGAAACTTTGGTTAATTGTGATGAGTATTTCTCACTATTTTCTGAAACTCTGCAAACTGAAAAATCAATTAATTAATTGAGGAAAATAATCGGCAGATTGATCCACCATGAAAATAGTCATTAGTCCTACACACCTATACACATATACTTACATACTTTTACATAATAAAGAGGGTGAAAGCATGACTTTTAGTTGTACATTTACTTTTACAGTGTTATTAGTAGTTTTACTTGAGTAAAGGATTTGAATACTTCCATCACTGGTGATCTGTGTTACCTGTACAGAGGGTCACTTCAGCTGTGAGGAAAACAAGGACCAACAGTGCAGATGATGGCAACAACAGCGCCATTTTATCTACAAACAAACAATATACAAATTAGGCTTTAGACTTACAAATTCAACTCGATAAAACACGATTTAAATCAGTGTAAAATGATAAGAATACAAGATAACAACGACCCAGCTACTCTTTCATTAAGCTGACACACACACATTTTACTGTCAATTCATTCAGAGACGTTAGTGACGAAAATCTCACCTCAGAGGATCCTGATATAAACTCTGGCATGTCCTGAGGATTAATTTAAATATTTACACTCGACCGTCACCTGAACTTCCTGCTATCTGCCATAACTGCCACACTGTTTTGACCATCAAATATGACTTTCAGCCAGTCATGTGACGTTATATACTGTCACGTGAACAACTATGCAATAATATTAACCGCCGCCAGGTGGTGCTGTACCACAAACTAGGATACAGAATAAAGGAATTAATGTAAACTCTTTAATTTTATTTTTTCATTTTTATTTTATTTTATTTTTAACATTTTCCTATAACCAACATACCACAAAATATGCATAACAAGGATCACAAGAAAGAATAAAAATATAAAAGAAAAGGAAAAAAGAGAAACAAAAATGCATCTGCATTTTGTTTCAGTGTTGAACTGAATAAATGTTTTGCTTGAATTCTTACTAAAGGTAACAAAGCACGGCTTCCTACCTGTAAAATTATATTTATATGTATGGAATACCACCATTATAATAAAAATATTAATCATGTATACATTGTAAGTGTTGTTCTGTGCACAATCTTCAGGAAGACCAAACGAAGCAAGACAAAAACTCATCAATATTTTCAGCAATCAAAGCAAACATATTTTAATATCTAATACTAAAACTGTAATTCAAATTAATTTTATGTTTTTAGACTTTTACAAAGCATTTATAACAACTGAACAGTGTTAAGAAACATGGCTTCGGAGTATATTTTAGTAGACTATTATAAAATGTCTGTTTACAAATAATGGCTTTGTAAAACTAAAATATGAAAACTAATACCTCTCAAATATGGGATTAAGACAAGGGCGTCCCATTTCTGCATAATTTTTCTCCCACTTTCTCACTCTTCCCCTAGTGATTAATGATTTATGATGTTGACTAAGTTGTGGGAAATCTCAATGTCAAGTCAAAACAGTCAAAAATAGGAGCTGCAAACAGTGTTTGACTCTAAAGAGTCTGAAACTGAATTTAAGAGGTGGATGTATTATTTAAGACAGAATCTGGTCCTACTGAGATTTGCATCCACCTGTTCTTTGTCAAACTAAAACATGGCACCTTGATATGGGTTTCAGCCCATTTCTTATAACTAAGTGGCAGATAATAGTATTCCACTCATAAAGAACTCTTTTCAATTTAAGACTTCATGATGAATTTAAGAAAAAAAAGTCAAAAAAGTTTTTAACAGGTAATTTAACTTTTTATTATCAAAGTAACACACATGCATCATAATTTACAGAGGGACACATATAGACATAGATATTTGTATGTTTATGTATTTTTCTGATACCATTTGTGTGTGTATGTGATGTATGTTGTGTGTGTGTGTGTGTGTGTGTGTGTGTGTGTGTGTGTGTGTGTGTGTGATTTAAGTCTTTATGTAACTTCATAGGAAGGCACAAATTCTGTCCAACATTGATGGATTTCTGTTGCTCAAAAAGATGAGTTCTTTCTTCCCTTCCTCTGTTTGGCCTGATGAGGAGAAAAATGATTTAAAGTTAATACAACATCATTTAAATGTCTTTTTTTTAAATAAAGCAAAACATCCACAATATTATCACTCACTCTGCGGATGCTGCAGCCAGTGGCGGTCCACATAGTAAAGGTTACAACTCTCAAACTCCTTCTCGCTGTAGTTGGGCACTGACACCGGGACGAACGGGTCCATGCAGTCAAAACCCCTCTGATGAACAAAACACAGACAGGAAGTCAACATACTGCACATCAAACATGTCTTTATCATAGACCCTGTCATCCCTTTAAATACCAGGTTCAGATAAGAAAATGCAATAAATGACCAACTTTAATCACGTTAATCGAAAAATAGACACGCATATCATCACGTAGGCCCCTTTACAATATTCAAACTCAGATATTAACATTTATTTAAAAAACTGATTCCAGAAGGAAGAAATAATGCACAAAATGCATATTTTAAAATATGAAGCAACTTAGTTGAAGTCCACATGGTAAGTGGTCAGCAGAGGTCCAAATAAATACTTATTCAGCAATTATAAAAAGATTTTTTAACTTCTTGTGACAAGAATATTACACAACCCTTCTTCTGAGTTTTACAGTTCAATCATTGCTCAGCATAAATGGAAGAGGTGGATGACAAAAATGGATTTATTGGTCCATTAAGAAATTGATCTTATGACTTGTGGGCATCAGCTGAATACAAACACCATAAATAATATTACAACCCACTGCGACAACACCAACAGTGACAGCTTTAAGCATAAAACAAAACAAACAAGGTAGACAGGATGGGGATGTCACAAGTACCTGTAAACTGGTGATACAAATGGATACACTGGATGTTTTGTTGTTCATAGACAATGACACAGAATAAACATAATGTCTACCGTTTATCACTTGACTTAAAGGTAGAGGAAGTGATCCTGGAGAAATATAGTTGATAGGTGAATCTCATTCTCAGGTCATGAAATAGTGACATTTTGGGAATGAGACTTAACGATCAACTATCTTACCGACCTGCGATTGGCCAAAGTCTCCTGTGACAAGCTAAATTTTCTGAAGGCTGAGAACAAGGGGAGGGATTAGAGACGCAATAAGTGCAACTTTCTCGGCCCAATTGCAATTTTTTAAGAAGTCTGACCCGGCAGTTTTGATTTTATCCAATTCAGATTTTTTTTTCTTATAACTACAATTGACAGCATACACCAACATTTCTGCAGGATTCAACATAAATGTTTTGGGGTTTTTTTCCAGTTGACTGGTTGGTCAAGTCGGTCAGAAATCTACTTGCCAAAAGTTGACTTTTACTTGACCCTGTACAAACTGGCTTACTTGTTTGTGATTAGCAAATAACAACAAAGACTATAATTAATTGTAATGTTTAATCTAGGGCTGCAATATTGCTGTCAGAAAATAGTGAAAAATGTCCATCTCAGTTTTTTAAAATCCAAAGTAACGTTTAAATGCCTTTATATGTCTTGTTTTTTTAGTCTAAAAACAAAAGTTATTCAATTTAATGATGATAAATTAAAAAAGAGAGATGTCTCCATAATTAAAAGGCTAAAAAACAGGACTTTCTGCCATTTATGCATGAAAAATTGCTCTAATGATTCAGCCATAATCACAGTTTTATTACTTAAATTCTTTTTTACCACTTGCTTGGTTGGGAGAGTGACATGGCATTTTACTTGCCCCAGGCAAGGGAGAAATCCCTGTTGTTGAGCCCTGTTTTCTAACTCTTCTTAAATAGAAAATTAAATTGTATGTTCATAATAAAACATTCATAATTTAATAACTTTAACATTTTCTCCAAAAGTGCTCCAGGCTACTGCCAGGCTTCGTCCACTTTTCCTGTTTCCCCTCTCCCTCTACAACCTTTTCTTTTTCCGACCTCTTCTTCTCATACATTTTCCTGCTTTCTCTACTCATGCCCTCTCCTCTGTTTTTTCCCTCTCTTCTTTCTCTAACTCTTCTCTTCATCTTGTTCTCAGAGTCTATTGTTCTTCTTAACACAGATGAGCTTTGTGCGTATGTGTGGCTGTGACCAGCATCGTTGAATCTAGCTGTGACATTACTGTCTGTGTCTCTGTGTGCATGACATGAAGCACCGAGTGGTACATGTAACGTTCCAACAATTAATTGGTTAATCAACTGTTCAATCAATGGCCAATTATTTTGAGAATTGATTAATTTTTTTGACTCATATTTTGAGAAAAAAGTCCCAATTTTTTTAATTTCAGTTTCTCAAAAGTGAGTATTTTCAGGTTTCTTTACTCCTCTATGACAGTAAAGTGAATATCTTTGGTTTGTGGGCAAAAAAAGACATTTGAGGACATCATCTTGGGCTTCGAGAAACAGCGATCAACATTTTTTGCTATTTTCTGATATTTATGGACCAAATAACTAATCGATTAAATGAGAAAACAATCAACAGATTAATCAAAACTTTGTAAATTTGGCCAACACACAATCAGATATATCTGACACTGATCCTGGTCATTTACTGATTGATCAATACATCTTTAGGAGGAGCAGGAGTCTAGTTTTCACTCAGACCACTTAAATTACACTATGCATAAAGGTTGTTATGGATTTTTTGTCCAAGTGATGCCAAATATAAGCTGCCTCCCTCAGATCTGAGCTCTGTGAGTCATGAGGATTGGAGTGATGCAGTCTCAATTTCTTAACTAATGACCAAAGTTTGAGAAGAGAAGGAAAGACTAATCTGCTGTCAGAGCTGAAGGGAAAGAGCTACAGATTACTGAGCACAATAAAATGACCTCTGACCTCTCCCAGCAGCTCTTGAGGCAAGTAGGCAGATTTTGAAGTGTAGAGAGACCCCGTCTGAGACAGAGTGGTGATGATGGCGCCTCCAGTCTGAGACAGAAATTCAGTCGAAAGTTAATGGACAGAAAAAACTTAATTAGATTATTCTCATGCAGCTGTGGTCATCATTTTAAGTGCGTTCAGCTCACCCAGTCGTTCTTCATCAGCTTCCTCAGGTTATAAACCAAAGTGAGCTCCTCTGGATCCACCTGATGGACAGCAAGAAACAGAGACACATGAGACTTCTTATCTGTGAAGAAGGCATGAAGACGAGTATGAGGCCTGACAGGACTGTGAATGCATTTCCTCACAGCGCTCTTATCTTCCTTCTTGATGGTGGATCTTCCCCACAGGGCGTTGACACCATCCACAGCCACAGCCAGGCGGAAGTCTGACTCTGGCTGCCCGCTCTGCAGCCTCAGCTCCTTCATCACCGCCCCCACCACATCACTGCTGCTCTTCACACGAGTGATACCCTACGGCAAAGGAAACATCCAGTCAAAAGCCTGATCACAATGTGTGTCGAAGGGAAATCAAAAGCAAAGGGGAACTCCACTGATTTAACACATCAAAGTCAGTTTACCGGTCTTCATCACTATATTAACTATAAATTAATCATGCATGAATTCAGTGAATAACTTCCAGACAGAAGCATGCTGTCTTCACTTGGAGATATTTTTACAGAGAAGGACACAGGACTGATAAAGAGCTTCGTCACATGGTCTTACATCAATCACCTGAAACCCAACATCAGCAAAACTAATGAGTTTGTGGTGGACTACAATGCTTTAAATATGGATATAGCTGCAAGAAGCTACAAATCCTAAAACATGGATGCATCACAAACATCTTCAACCCAGCTGCAGCACAGAGGATCTTTACAATCACCACAGTTTCAAGGTGGGCACACAAGATTAGCGTAAACAACACAGTATACAACCAAAAGTGAAATATGGTCACAATTTTCCCATCTGTTCTTCAGTTATGGCGTTGAATAATGGCCAGGAAAGTGTTTTTGCAGAACATTATACTCCAGCTATGGACTTTACATCTCAACATTTTTTTCACACAGCCGTGGCCACAGAAATTATGTTTTCAGGTCATCCTGTTCCTGTGAAACCAATATCTGAGATACGCTTGGAGGGAATTTCTTCAAATTTGGCACAAATGTCCACTTGGACTCAAGGATCACAGTCAGTGTGACCTCATGTATAGTGAGAATTTCAATTTTGCTAAAAAATAGATACACTTAATACCTCATACCTAAAGTTACAGGTCAATATAGTGGTAAGTCTCATATTAAAATTCTTCAGTAAAGTTAAAAGTCTTCACTACATACTTCATACAAGTCTGGACAGACAGGGATGTAAACAGAAGCTTGACTGGTTTGTGGAGACATAAGAGTATAAAGCAGTAATTCTATTTTCTGACTGCTGTTTTATACGACCATTGACAGCAGACTTCTCGCTCCTCTTACTTCAGTTTTAATCTTGTTTCAGCTAGGAACAACATCTGTGGGGGTCCTGTTAATGTTGGCAGAACTTTGCAAATCTCTCCTGGTTGCATCTGGCAGTAGTGGTGGCATTGCGGTAGGTGCTTCACCATCTGTTGCCTGGCAGGGAAATGTGTTTTGTGGGGTCACAGTGACCTTTGACCACCAAATTCTTATCACTTGATCAGGGAGTCAAAGTGGACATTTGCGCCAAATTTGAAGAAATTCCCTCCAAGAATTCCTGAGATATCGCACTTACGAGAATGGGAGGGATGTACCTACTTACATGTGTGTGGACAACCAAGGCACAAAAAGCCTCTGGCTCCAGCTGTCGCTGGCATGGGGACATAAAAATCTGGTGGTGTGGCATTAATAAAAAGTACAGACCTCTGTAGTCTGCTCCTCATCTCTGCCTGAGGCTGCATTAAACACTAGCATAAAACACCCAAATCTCCAATTGAACTGTCTGCAGTGGAGTTGCATTATGGGTAATGTAGGCACCAGGTTTTGATAAGGAAGACACATGTATTTAATAGGCTAAATAAGATGATATTTCTGGTTTTACTCCATCAAATTTGATCCATTGATCCTTTTTAACTGCTCCATCATGGGTCTGGCAATATTACAGGAGTGCAACACCATATCAGTGGTGCACTCTTTTTAAATAGTAACAGCATGTAACTTTGTAGGATAAAATCTAAGCAGCCGAGTTATGGTCAAGTGTCAGAGAAATCACTCATTTCATGCACCATATCTTACGTTTTAAGCCTGTAAATATCCAGCAGTTTAATAACGATGTGTCAGCAGGAGGTTTGAAACAGATTTGATCTCTTTTGTCAAATAATGTGCTGTCAGAAGGCTGGCTATTAATATCTGATCTAATTACAGGCTCAACACGCTCACAGTAACACTAGCAGTGACCAAAAATGAGTTTGTATGAGAAGTCAGGCAAGATAGGGCAGCACTAATGTCTCAAAGTTTTCCTTATTATAGAGAAAATTATTCAGTGAAATATAGCAGAGCAAGAGGGCTGATTGGAAGAGGTGAAAAATTCACAGGCTGAACATTAATCTGCTGCTCTTTTCCGCCTTTGTCAGTGTGCATGGTACAAAAATATTGTGCTGATCCATCACCATGCTCAGTTCATTGGCTATTGATCACCACTAAGCACAGGCGAGGTGAAAGATGAAACTTTAATGACCCCTGTGGGGAAATCGGCAGGGCAGAGGGAAAGAACAGGTAACAGAAAATATCTTGGAGGTCGAGCTCAACCACATCTCCAATGAACACAAATAAACACTCAGAGGCAGAAAAATCAAATCTCACATTCATTTGGACTGTGAGAGGACTCACCTGATCCACCAGCTCTCCCAGTGCACTTCCCTCCTCCGTGAACTCTCTCTTTGTCCACACGTAGCGCTGCTTTGTCTTTATCTGGGACAGAAACAGCACAAGCCTCATTGACCATGTTTATGTGTGTTGGGTCTTCATTTTAATTCAATCAAGTTTCTGTTTTTAAACATGAAGCTTTCAGTCTTTCAGTTTGTTCTACGACAAATTACTTAACATTTCAAACCTAAATTTTAAGCTATAAAATGTTAGCTTCCGTATTTGCAGTAATTACACAAGGCAGAGTTGCTTTGTGGGGATTATCTCAAAAATAATGTAAGTCTATTAAGAAGTCTTTTTTATCTTCTTTTTTTTTTAATCAAAAAGCCTCTGTAACACTCCTCAAATAACCTCATTTTCTAGATAGTCTGTAAAAGAATCATTGTCATTTTAATTTGAATACTTAACATATAGATTTTTTTTTCTTTTTCATTCATATTCATTTAACATGCTAAAAATTAGAGCCGGGCTGAGCACTTAAAGGGATAGTTCAGATTATTTGAAGTGAGGTTGTCTGAGGTTCTTACTCAGTCAATGTAGTGGATGGTAGTCGACATGCCCCCAGCTAAGCGACATACTACTATGGACAGGGTCAGCAGCAAAACATACTTTAGCCACTTCAGAAAAAAAAAACAAATCTGTTAAGTGAACGCTATATTCAGAGTATTTTCAACCCTTTACTTTTCCATCAGACTGCCTTTTCTGACTGGAAACTGCTGTTATATAGGGCAAGTATTGCTCTCTCCAAACCAACCAGATTACACTTGGAAAACCAGCAATTTTGAAGGAAGTTGCGCGTCTATCGGTGCCTTGATCGATTCATCCATTTGTGTTATTGTGTGACTTCAGTGTCTCAAAACATCAGCTCGGATTCACTGAAGTCACACAATAACACAAACAAACTAACAGAGCAAGGCTGTGGCAGCCACTCCCATGTTATGCAAGACAAATGATCGCTTTTGCCAAAGGACTCTGGTTGGTTTTAAGAGAGCGATATCTGGCTTATATAATGTCAGTTTGCTGTTGGAAAAGGTCTGTCAGCAAGGTAAAGAGGTGCAAATATTCTTAATTTAGAATTTTTAGGTGGGCTTTTTTTTAGGTGGCTAAAAAACTACCCCTTTGAGCTGTATGACCTTAGCTTTCTATTTGCAATAATTACATGTGTGTCAATAATGTTAAAGTCAATGTTGTTTTGCAAGGAGTTCTTATTTGCTTTATTTATCAGAAAGCTCATGTTAAAACTCCTAGACAAACCAAACTTTGTAGATGGTCTATGAAGGAAACTGTAATTTGAATACTTAGTATATTCTTTTATACTTTCCCATTCACATTCCTTTCTACACGATAAAGAGCAGAGCCTGTCTAAGTACTTAAGTACATCAGTGTAAAATGATTCCCTCAAACAATAAACATTAAACCCCATCACGTTGTTATATTGCTTCTGTGCAAAGACAATTCAAACTCTTCTCCTTCCTTCTTCATTTCACAGCAGAACATATGAGTAAATTCAGGTGATGCCACCAAGCAGTTTAATGGTTTTATGTACAGTATATCAGCATGTGACTGCTGTGAAGACGCTCATTTAAGCTCTATAAATGCTTGTTAATAATGTGACAAATTTTGTGATACTCCACCAGTTTCCATTTGACTACTTACACTCATTCAGTTAATATTGTAAAATTACAGCCCATTATGTTGTCTGATGGCTGATGTTCATTGTGTAAAATTCATTACCTTTGAAAGGAAGTGCTCATTGGTGATTCTGAAGTTGCGTAACCATTCTGTGGCTTGTAACGGCTGATCAAAGCGAGAGGTGTTGTAGGACGAGGGCAGCAGCTCCTTACAATTCTTCACCCAGAGGTGAGCTGAATAATTAAAAACACACAGAGGAATTGTACGAGTGTCCCTGGTGACACTTTCTGTACTTCTGCAGTGGTATCAGTCGGCGTGTGTGATTGCATTTGTCTCACCATCAGGAATGTGCAGCACCAGCCATCCCTGTGTGTAGCAGAAGTGGACTGTGTGACAGAGCGACATCGTCTTCCCGGTGCCCTTCAACCCATCTGAACAATTTGATAAGGTTAACAACATTTTTATACACAAGCATCAAGAGAAGACGAGCGTGTTTATCTGTGTATGCAATGCACCAAGCGCCTAACGGGGCATCAAAACAGCCTCTCACAGCTCTATGTGTGATGATGTTAGTGCCCATCATAGCCATTTCATTGAAGTGAGGCTTTTTTTTAAACTTGACCCTTACTATATAAAATGACCTATCCTGGTATCATAATGAGGTATTTTGGAAAGATTTTTGACCATTTTTTAGCATTAATAAACTCTGTAGGCACACACTCGTCCCTGGATGACATTACTGTTCTCAGAAGCTGTAGCGGACCCAATTAAAGCTAGAGTTTAGATCATAATATCATATGAAATTAGAATACCTAGGGCATCTACCATCTTCAGTCTGAATGAAAATGGGTTCTATGGATACCCAAGAGTCTTCCCTTTACAAACATTCCCTCTTAATGCCATCCAATGCCACTTAGGTAAAAAACCATGCAGTTTTTTGCATGCAGCATAAATGTGCTATTTTCGCCTCTTTTACTTGACATTTTCTGCATACTGGAGTCAATAAACAGTATTGGAATATCATAAATTGTGTATGACTGGAGAGCTGAGACTCTCATGGATTCAACGTGTCCAGTTGTATTCATGAATGATGATGTTGGTGCCCTTTGTAGCCATTTCAATGTGAGACTATTTTTTGAGACTTTACCTCACTTAATACAGAAAAATGACCTATCCTTTTGTCTAAATGTGGTATTTTGGAATGATTTTTTTAAACTTTTATTAATTCTTTAATGGTCAAAATTTCATTACATTTTGCACCAAATCTGTATAATAAATGGTGTCAGCCCAGCAACTGCTGCACTAATGAGTTAGGTTTGAGCATGGGAATGGCCATCCTGTACTTCCATCATGATGATTTAAGCCCTTATCCAAACATTCAAAATGTCAACAGGCATCTAGCCAAATCACAATTTTTATTTTATTTTATTTTAAGATTTTGACTTGGGGTGGAGGGTGGAGGGCGGCTGTGTATGTGTACGTGTGTGTGTGTGTGTGTGTTGGCATGTATTTTAAAGGATACAGAATAAATATCGCATGGCAGGTTTGCTGTTATCTGTTTTCTTCAGACAAGAGATGACCTCAAGAGCTGGCGACCTCACCATCATACAGGCTTCATTAAACGTCTTCACCTAAAACCAAACATGACAAATTGTCTTAATGCCAGATTTTATGAACCAAGTAAAAAAATATCATCTATGCACCAGTAAGTTTTAAATGATGTACATGCAGTCATAGACTAAAGCACATACCTGCTGTTGATAACGCCAAGGGAGGCCATGAGGGAACAGAGTGCGGATGTGTGCAGAGGGCAGAGTGTAATACTGGCCGATATGTTTCTCTGACTGACTGGCCTAGAAAGAGACAAACTGTGACTTCAACAGCTAATATCATGAAAACGTACCGAAAACTTCTGCGACAAACATAAATCTGCTCTAACTAGGCAGCCATAATGTATTTTCTCTCCTACCTGTTAGCATCATTATGACATTTGCACTGTTAAAGTCTGATTTCCTTACTGGATCATTCTCCTGCGTTCTGAAAACTGAGAAGGGCTCAGGTTCTGACTCTACAGCCACTGCCTCCTGCTGCTGCCCACATCCACTGGTATGAAGGGACCTCACATGTGTAACCTGCAAAAGAGCAGAATGAATTGGTAGAGCCAGGCCAATTATCTGGCATTTTAAGATATTCTGCATCAGCATTCACTCACAAGGCCGATGAACAAAAAACATATCTGCAGACACATCTGCAAGCAGCCTTGTCAGAGTGGCTGATGTGGAACAACATTAATGCTACCCCTTGTCAGCATTCAGCATTTACCAATGACATTGTGAAATCTACATCTAAAACAACAAGTTACTGGCTGAGATGTATGGATGCACGGATTAATGGAATTATGCATGACATTTCTGTTTTGATATCCGCATTTAGTATCGTCTATCAGCTGCCCTGCTCTCTAAATATCAGCATCAGCAATTTAAAAACCATATTGATCAACCACTAGAATTAATAATTTAGTGACTAAAACGTCCAAAGGTGGCTAGAACACATGGGTTTACACGACAGCATGTACAATACAAACAGAGGCAAGAGGAAACAGAAAAATCATCTGTGTAAGCATATATCATGCGTAAACTAGGGATGAAAATAATTAATCTATGGTCAATTAATTGGCTGTTAAGAATTTGACTGAACAAGTAAAATTTAATCAATAAACTATCAAATACAGACCTGAAATGTAACATTAAATTTATGAGTACGTGCTCTATATGTTATCTGATTCATCAGGTATATAATATTATTATTATTTATATTATTAATAAGTAAGCCTCCGCATGTTTGCTGTCATGATGCTGTCAGACAATATGCAATATGTTGTTGTGGAGATAAAGCTTTGATTGTCGGGAAAAAACGCCAATGGTATTGTTTGGTATGAGCAAATTCTGTATGTTTCTGTAATAACAATCAATTGATCAGTAATATTACCAATGATCGACTGAGGAAAGTGCTTACATTCCCCGTGCGTCAATGGAAACATTTCTTGCCGTTCCACGTCAAAAACATTAGAGAGGGATTGTTTTTTATTATGTTGTTACAGGTTATGTATCTGCAGCTTCTTACATAGACATCAGAAATACATATCTTACCGTTTGTCGCAATCTGAAGGACAGTCTGTGCAGCGCCATGATCTGAAACATGGAGGACCAAATCAATTAATTTACATTTCTGGAATGGTAAGCCCCTGTAAAGCAAGTAATGTGCAAATACATGCCAGTGTCCTGCTGTAACCTTGCATAAAGAGTTAGCTAACGGCTAGCTGTGGTACCCAGAAGGCACTTAGCTAACGTTAATCTACAGGCAGCGTTAATTTAGCCCTGCGGAGCTGCCTGAGCACAAACAGTTGTTTACCTGCGATTCACCTCATTGAATATTCAACTACGACGACTTCTGTTCAGGTCATCTACAGGAGTAGCTTAAAAGAGGGTAAAATGCACTCCTCCAGACGAAGTCAATGTGCCAAAGCTGTCATCATGGACACCGCCATCATGCAGCACTGAGTAGGAAATGACGTAACGACACCACAATCCTGTGTAGCCAATAAAGTGGAAGCACGAGCCAGGCGACAACAACAGAGGAAAATGGAGTTGATCAGACTTTGACACATTTAACCTGTAATAATAATGACTGCAGTTAGAAATTAACTGTTTAGAGAGGGATTGTGTCGAGTTTTCATTGAGTTTTCTGGATATTTTTAGGAACATTTAAACAATTCTCTTTCTCTGTATTATGTTTTATTAATCTTCTTCTTCTTTCTTTCTTTTTTTACAAATTCAGTGTTTTCATTCTCTTGACACTTGACCATTGTACTCATAGCTTTATGGTTGTTTTTACGGCGTACTTTTATAATGCAGGACAAGGCTGTTTAACAGTCACTGAAGGCTTTGTAAATATAGTTTGTGCTTAGGTCTTCACTGTGCCCTTATCAGATTTTCCTTTAGTTTATATCTTAAATAATAATCTAAACTTTTAAAATTCATTTAGCAGTCTTAACATAAATCAATTAAATGCTGGGATATACCTACTTTAGCTTAAAAAAAAAAAGAAAAAGAAAAGAAATTTTAAATCCCTTAAAATCAAGAAGGCCTCCCTTGACCCCTGCAAAGCTTTGGTGACCCCTAGTAGGAGTCAGGACCCCCAGTTTGGGAACCAGTGCTTAAAAGCATTAAATGAATTTCCTGGGAGATTTAGCCCACTTTCTTTTAAACAAACAGCAAAGCAATTACAGTATTTTGAACTTTATAATATCAGTTAATTAGCCAAAAGAAGAGGAAAGAAAGTTACAACAAGCCCCTTTAACAAACAAGGTATCCATGGTCAAAAACAAAGCCGCCTAATTGTATATAGGCCTCTTAATTCTCAGAGCTGCTTTACAATACTTAGGCTACCTTTACATGTTTCATATTATAAATGTCAATACCCTAATTTTGTTCCTCATGATCATATTCCAAACTATGTACTACTCACTCCACTTTACATACTTGATTAACTCCTTATTTTCCTATTTTTTCTTGAACCTCAATTTGCTCTTTATGATGTTCATATTTCAAGATATATGTATTTGTATTTTTCTCTGATTCATTACTTGCATTATGCACAAGGATGCAGATGGCAACTTACTGTAACATTTGACAAACAAAACAAATCAAATTTTCAAACATCACTAAAATAGGAACTATATGGCCCATAGGAAATAACTTTTAAATAATGTACTGTATATGAAATGTATAAACAAGGTTTAGCAAAGAGGGCAGTTACCCCTGAGCCTCAGACCCTGTGGGTCTCCCAGGTTCACTGTATTTCCATTGTTTAATATGATTAATTGCAAATTGTTTAAGGAAGTGTAAGGTGATCCAGCATTATTATCTAACCTAAATTAGTTTAGTACTAATATAATATGCTCAAGGAAAAAAAGGCTGTTTAATGAATAAGCAAAACTTTCAATACTTTTTAAGTAAATATCTAACTTGCACCTTGGTGTGCAGGTACAGTTGCTTTTCTAAATACAAATGTATTGGGGTCCTGTGGGATCCCAGATAAAAGCATTGAATTGCACAGATGCAGTGGAGCTTTATTGATTTCATGTTTGCCATTGGTCCTTATTTAAGGTATCACACACAGGAGAGAGCACAGATGCAGCAGACACAGATTTCTTCACGTGTTCTGTCGAAAAGTAGATATTTTCCTCTTACATGATATTCAAACTAGAAGAGTGCACTTGGTAGAGTGCAGATCTCTGCCAGGCAATTTGAAAGGATATTCAGATTTAACCCCTTTCTAATTACTAACACTTAGTAATAGATTAGTAACTGTAAATATAATTACAGATTTTGTTGTGTTCTTATATATTATTATCAATGCTGTGTTTTATTATTTTGTTCTTATTAGTTATTACAAATTTTACTTTCACATTAAAGGGAATATTTCAAATACGTTTGTAAATATGTTTGGTTTTCGCTGTTATATGGTTTTGGTTTTAATGCACGAGCGTGTCAAAACACTGCTGGTAGTTTTGGATCAACATCTTTTATTCAACTGCTGCATAAAAAACAGCTTTCACATATTAACTTTTTAATAAGGCCTCAACTCGTCCTGCTTTTATTTCCTGATGGTGATACTCGCTACTCAGAAATACTTCATCGATCTCCGGGGGATATTGGGTTACTTTGCAGTTGCTCCCATTCATGAATAGAAATACATGTATGAGGATAGAGAAATGATGAGAAAGAAAAAACAGAAAAAAAGAATGACATAAAGAAAAATGTGTGTTATACTACAATATGTAAGAATAAAAGATAAAAAGCGTGTAAAAATATGTATACTACAATACATACAACAGTGGACATTAACAATAAACAGATGCAATAATGCTGAAAAATAGTCTATAAATGTGTTAAGATGCAAGAATATTATATTATAAAAATATTATAAACAACAGAACTAAATAACTAAAATAAATAATAACTAAAATAAACAATACCAAAATAACGATAATACAAAAATTATAACTACTTTTTTTATTACGTTATTATTAATTATTACCTTTTATGTTTATACTAAATTATTTATTTATAATATATATGTATATGATAAATATGCGTAGTTGTGTGTCATGGAGATTTTGTGTTATTCCTACTGGATAAAAACATTGCTGGTAGTTTTGGATCAATATCTTCTGTTTAACTGCTGCATGACAAACAGCTCTGACATATTAACTTTTTAATAAGTGCTCAGTCCAGCCTGCCTTTTCTTTCCTCCCCCACCAGTGTAAACTGAATCCCATATTACATGACGCGATGCAACTTTTGAGCTGCTGCTCCCCAAATCCTCCCCAGCAGCAGCCTACTTTACTTTAGCCAAGTCGTCGCCATTTTATTAAGCGTCTAAATAGCCCTCCCCAATCGCCTATTATGAACCGCAATGAGATCCTGTGCTGTATTCACCGTTTTATCTCCTCCTCTGGCCACATGAAAATGGCCACGCAATTGCATTCCCGCACATCCACCAACCAACCAACCAAGCAGCCCCTCCAGCCTCGCACACACGCACACGCTGCTGCTGCTGCAGCCCCCAGCTCCGTCGTACTGACACGTTAACGGCTTGTATGCAAACGAGGGCACAATCTGAGCCATTATTACTGGCGGGAGCGATGTAGTAACTTTCCCCGAGAGAAGAAGAAGTGGGCAAAATAAGAAGCTCCAATGTAACCAGTCCGCCACCTAGCTGCGGAGACGCGCCGACGGAGATCTGACTGTCGACTGTATGATTATGAAAACACCCGCGCCAATGTTGTTGCACAGTAGGCTCTGCGCTCCGAGGAGACTGAAACTCGGTTTTAGGAGGTGTTTTAACCTCCGCTGGCCTTAGTTATGTAATCAAAGCAACATCTAATGCACCAAAGGCTGTGGATTGCTGCTGCTGGTGCGAAGAAGGGGAGAGCAGGACAGCAACACCTTCACCTCCTCCTGCCTAAACGCAGTTGGCTCCGGGACGCGCTCTCGGGTAAGTAGCCTACGTAGCCTTATTAGAGATTTTCATGGCAGTCTGTATTAATGTGTGCAGGCCTGTCATCATCAGCGAGCACGGGAGGTTAGTGGAGATTTTGTGCATCCGCTGCTTGCTTTGCGCTAATTTTATCCCTTGTTGCTGAGTGTGTTTCTCCGCGCATGGTGATATTTCTTATTTCAATGTTGCTGACACCAGCAGAAGGGCTGGCAGAGGACAGATAGAAGAGAAAAAGGTGGCTCGGGACTAATCCACTCATCACAAACACCACCAGCGAGCACATTTTGATGCTACGTAGCACCCCACTTCCATGTTGAGTTTCAATGTGCAGCTTTAGGACGCGTAAATGTGCGTTATATTTTATTCTGGAGATAGGAGTGACGACAACAACAACACGTGCATGTGTGTATCATTTGTAAGTGCGACAGCATCAGGCGGATAGTGATTTTCAGAGGTGCGCAAAGTCATTATGGAGAAGGAAGCCCCTGTTGACGTCCTCAGTAAACCAGTGATAGGTTGCTCCAGTGCGGTAACACCCCCACTGCCCATACTGTATCTACAGTAGCAACATCAGTCAGCCTACGCAGCTGCGACCTGGGTACACAATGTACGACCAACACACTTCTGATACACTAACTAGGCGAAAGTGTGTATGTGTGTGACGAAGAGGAGGAGGAGGAAGGATATTCACGTGAGAAACTTCCCTGTAAATGAGGAGTAAGGCTGCACTCACTGGCGGACTCATGGGGGGCTGGGGTTAGGCGACTGCCCCTCGTGGTGCCCATGTGTTCAAAAAATGCAGCAAAAGTGTCCTCTTGGGTCTCCCTTTGGTACATAAAACATAATTAAATGTCCTCTAGGGTGACCCAGTGCGCAAGACAACATGATAAAGTGCCCCCTAGAGTTCCCTTTCAGTGGACAAAATAGAATAAGGTGCCCTTCAGAGTGCCCTCCCTGTGAACAAAATGTGGTTAAGTGCCCCCTAAGGTGCCCTTCCAGTGGATAAAGTGCCCTATAGGGTGCCCCTCCCCCGTGGAGAAAATGTGGCTATGTGCCCTCTAGAGTTCCCTTTCAGTGGAAAATGTGGTCAAGTGCCCCCAAAGGTACCCCCCAGTGGAAAAAATGTGGTTAAGTGTCCCCTAGGGTGCCCTCTGGGGTGTCTTTCCAGTGAACAAAATGTGGGTAAGTGCCCCCCGCCCCCGCCCCCACCCCCCAATGGAGAAAATGTGGTGAAGTGCCCTCTAGGGTACCCCCTAGTGGAGAAAATGCACTGAAGTGCGCTCTACGGTGCCCTTCCAGTGGACAAAATATGGTTAAGTGCACCATGGGTTCCCTACCAGTGGGCAAACTGCCCCATTGGGTGCCCTCTTAGTGTTGAACATGTACTAAAGTGCCCTCTAGGGTGCACTCACAGTGGACAAAATAGTTCTCTAGGGTGTTCTCCCAGTGAACAAACCGTGGTTAAGTGCCCCCTAGGTTGCCCTTTCAGTGGACAAATTGACCTATAGGGTGCTCCCCGAGTGGAGAAAATGTGGCTAAGTGCCCTCCAGAGTTCCCTTTCAGTGGACAAAATAGGATAATGTGCCATCCAGGGTGCCCTCCATGTGAACAAAATGTGGTCAAGTGCCCCCTAAGGTGCCCTTTCAGTGGGCTAACTGCCCCATGGGATGCCCCCTCAGTGGAGAAAATGTGGTCAAGTGCCCTTTAGGGCACACGACCAGTGGACAAAATAGGATATGGTGCCATATGGGGAGGCCTCCCAGTGAATAAACTGTGGTTAAGTGCCCCCTAGGGTGCCCTTCCAGTGGACAAAGTGCCCCATAGTATGTCTGCTCCCCAGTGGAGAAAACGTGGTGACGTTCCCTCTTGGGTGCCTTTCCAGTGGACAAAATAGGACAAGGTGCTCTTGGGTGCCTCTCAAGCAGACAAAGTGGGATGGAGTGCCCTCAAGGATGCCCTTTCAAGGGAGAAATCATGTTGAAAGTGCCTTCTAGGATGCCATTCCCGTGAACCAAACGTGAAGTCCCCTCTATGATGCTGATCCAGTGGAGAAAATGTGGTGAAGTGCCCTCTATGGTGCTCTTCCAGTGGACAAAATAGGATAAGGTGACCTCTAGGGTGCCCTTCCAGTGGACAATGTTTTAGGCTAAATGCAGAGCAGTCTAACTAACATACCTCTTATTGTAATCAAATTTGAAATTAGACTAGGTAAGGCTAAAAGCTGTGGTCCCTCTATGTTTTCTAATTAATAAGTGCCAGTTGTAGGTCATCTGCAGGCCTTTGTTTGCTAAGAAGCTATTTTGTTATTTTCATTCTTGAAAAGTCACTAGAATGCAGGAAACAAAGTCTTTGAAACTCAGAAGTTTCTGTGGGTGGACCCACATACGCCCCGCTCTGGTTTTGAAATCCTTCCTATTTTTTTGAGGTCTCAAGGTTGGCGAGTATGGCTGCACTGCATACAGCTTGTGCCCTTTTCTTTTTTCCCCCCTGCCCCTCAGACAGCCTGAGTCTGCCACTAGCTGCACTGACTGTGCGGTTCAATATGTTGAGATGCCATCACAGCAGCCCTAATTTCCAGCTGGGCTGCTGTGCTCACAGTGCTGTTGTCAGGCAGATGATAATGGTGTTGTAGTTATTGATGATAACACCGTCATGGGATGGTGATGATGGCTGGAAATATGGTGGGCCATTATCATGATTTAATCGTCGCCTCAGTCAGCAGCGCTGCTGAGGAACCACACTACTGACTACAGTGTCAAGTCCACCCATCATCCTGTCAGTGGAAATAGCTTCTGGTCTAATGTTAGAATAATTTTGAGTTATGTTTGAGAGGTATAGCTGTGGAGAGTATAAAAAGCTATTAGTATGCACTTTGACTGATGTTGAATGGGCCTGCCCTTTTAAGTTTGAAAACCTGCCACTCTTACTCTCTTCTTATAGTCACTTTGCACAACTAGATTGCCTGTGTCCTCTTCATTTTGCTCGTCTTCATATGGGTCAGGCCTCTGGAGCAAAGGTCATAATACAAGTAGGGCCTGACCCATACTGCATTTTGGGGCCAATGCTGATAACAGTATAAGCCGCTTTTCCACTGCAGGAACTTTCCCCATTGAGTAGCAACCTTTGGAGGACCTCAGCGCATGTCCATCTCAGGGACTAGGCTCAACATTAAGTTAAGGACATTATAAAGTCCCTGCTCATGTGGTAGCACTTTCTGCAACCGCTAACCAGTATGTTTTTGTTCATTGTGCTTTAATGCCACACAGAGTTACAGAAGAAAGAGGACCAGTGACCGCTCATCATTGCTTTATAGTCATGCACAAAGCTTACATGTAAAATAAATTCTATGCTTATCTTTCATGCATCAGCTGGCTAATTTAATCTATGCTGGTCTTTTGTCTGCGGCGGAAACACAGACAACAATGGACAACAAAGTAGTTCCAGGGACCAAAAGTTTCAGGTACTTCGGTTGGAAACATGGCTATAGAGTGTGTGCCCCATGGGACTTTACTTTGAAAAAAATATAAATGGTAGTTAATGGTGAGACACAAATAATTTTTCGTTCCCCTTTGAATTGTACCACGAATTACATGTATGATGTTTTATAAGTCAAAAGGTCATAGATTGTGGTAATTTTGTCATAGTTAAGTTTTGTGCGAAACTACTCAGTGAACTACGTCTTTCATCTCACACAGTAAACTATACGTCACCAACAGCAATATCGCTGTCCCTTGAAACATTATCGTATCTGATGTGTTTTATCCCGCACCTCATCTGCCTGAAAGTCAAAGAAAGAGTAAGACCTGTTGCTCGTGTGACTACATCTTGGTATGAAAACACACAGGTAATGTAGCTTCAGTGGCTAGCGTTAGCTTTTGGAGGTATAAAGTCAAGACCTCAGTCACGCGAGCTATGAATATCAGTTTTATTACAAACTTCTTGTAAAATTATCTTTGAACTTGGCAAACATCATATGTGTAATTCATGGCACATAATGACATGTGTCTCTGCCACTGACTACCATTCATATTTTTCCCCCAAAAAAAGAAAAGGTCCCGTGGTGGTCCAAGGGAAGGAGAGGAACTTTGGCTCTCTATTAGGGAATAAAAAAGTTCTGATATCAATATATAGGTTTTTGCAATTATCCCTCAAATGGGTATGAAAATAGTAAACTTTAACTGGTATTTTTAATAATTAAATTTAATAATAAAACTTTAATTAAGAAAAAGGATCAAATATGCATAAAATATTGCCTAACAAAATAAAATCAATCTGCATTATGTTCTGTCTTCATATCGGCACATATCAGACAACATATACATCGATTAGAGTTGTTAGAGCTGATACCAGAATTTAAAATTTTAATTAAATATTAATATAAGAAAACAATACTTAATACAATACCTCTTTTGATACCATGACAAAAAACTTTTTTTTTCTTCTTTTTTCTTAACAACCTGCACACAAAATGTCAGTGAACTGAACACTGTGGTTTTACGATGCTGGAAGCCAAATTGAAGGCAGGACCATAAAGCCTCAACTGAACTGAGGTCTTGAATGAGCACTTTCGGAACCCAAAAATTGGTTCCCAACTGGAACCAAAAAATAGCATGTTGTTCTTGAGAACCAAAGTGGGCGTGTCACATTCTACAGGTCATTGCACATTGTGCATGTGCAGCACCCTCTGTTGATCACATCCTCGATTACAGTGGTTCCACTCAAAACAGGCTGGTCCAGTTCCAAGAATCTTGAATGGATCTTTTTTTAAAATAGTTTTGTTACTTTTGATACTATAATTACATAATATTGAGTTGTTTTAGACAAGTGGCATCAAACAAGTATCAATACTTAAATACTTTAAACAACCTTTATTGAAACCCTTATGACTCATATGACCCGTGTTCTGTTCATGCTGCTCTTCTCTGTCATTCGTGTCAGGCTTCTGCAGCAGAGGTCTTAATAAAAGTGGCCGCAGTCTTTTTCTTAAGAGGACCACTGTCCATCCCTGTGCTCATTTTATTTCATTGTAAGGAGGTTTGGCCTTGGAAAATGCTTTCCAAAACTGTTACATAACAGCAGTAACTGGAACAGATGTTGATTTGAGCTCAGTATGATTCAAGGGAAAGGAGGGTTTGGGTGTGGAGGGACCGAGAGGCAGGAGAGATAGCCCACTGAGCTCTTAAATGAAAACATTATCTGAGATGCTCTTGTAAGTTTAAGGGGGCAGTTCAGCGCATTGAGAGACAGAAGAGCTATTTCGTAAGAGGCTCTCAGGAGAGCGCTGCAAGAATGCTCGGCAGGGTGTGTTTTATTAGAAAATGGATGAGTGTCTCCCTTAATGAGACAGAGTATAATGAAGGAAGCATGACAGTAGATGCTGCTCCTCTTTGATAAATGTTAAAAAACTGTGCAGAACAGTGTGAGTGAGAGTGAAAGTTTTTTTTCCTGGTGAGGAGAATGTTATTTTAGGGTGTGTTACTTTGCTGTAATGTCACATTAAAAGTCAATTTACAATGGGGTCAATGAAAAGCTTGCTTGACTTAGAGGAAGCAATGGGAGGAGGAGGAATTTGCACTCCTTTCCAAAAATAAGTTTTACCCTTTCCTACGGATTTGTGTTACCACTACTGAAAGGGGAGGAGGGGAATGGTCGGACCGTGAATGGAGGGATTTAGGCTGGAGAGGAGGAAAAAGAACGAAGTGGAGGAGGAAATATGGTTCTGATTAACATGGATACAGTGCATGAGTTGACCATTTTTACTGTGTGGTCTACAGAGAGAGAGAAAAAGAGGGAGTGGATGGGACTAATAGAGAATGCATGCAAAAGCTTTCTGCCAAAACATGAAAAGGGGAGTTTCGGAGAGAAAAGAAAGTACAGCAGCAGAGGGAAGGGTGGGAGGAGAAGTGCTTGTGGGAGTAGCTGAGAACAGAAGGCGCAAAGACAGTGAGGAGAGGAGGGGAGGAGACTGGATCAAGTGTTTGAATTAGTCAGGAGCTGATTGATTGATATATTGATTTGAGGAGAGTGCGGATTAGAACGTAAGTAAAAGCGCAGAGGTTTGAGGGAATGTTTGCCGACTCTCAGAGCTGCCGTTATTTACAGATTGTCAAAGAGAAGAGCTGGTTTTGAAGATGTGAGTGAGTAGGTCTTTCTTCCAGTTAGTGTCGACATTCTGGGAAATCGGCGGCTTTGATTGGCCCCCTGGGTTTTCTGTATGATGAGATCATCTCTGTGGACACAGACTTTAGCACCTCTCGAGTCTACAGCTGCGTGCAGGAAGGGGACTTTCCCCTCAATTCCTGTACTGCTGCTGCTCAGCATCTGAGCTCACTGAAATGACTAATCACTGGCCTCTCTATCTGTCTGTCTGTCTTTTCTTTCCCTTTTGCTCTCTGCCTTCTTCCATCTCAGCTCAAGCCAAAAGGACAAGAGAGAAGTCTTCCTTCTCTGGATGACGGAGAACAACTCTACTTGGACTGTTAAAGGATATTGTTTTGGAAATCTCTTCACTGACACCTGCATTTTGCTCTTTGCTGTTTAAAAGTTATACTGGGAACCCCACAGCATCCAACTTCTCCCCCCTGACTTCTCTGATGGACCAGAGAGTGAAGGGGGGAACCCCTCCGACCACCACTCTGGACCCCACCTCTGCACCTGGAGACTCTGAGCAGGAGCAAGTGGCGGATAAAAAGAGGAGAGGTGAGGGGGAGAATGGAGATGTAGGGGCAAAGGAGGAGGAGAAAAGGGGTGCAGGGAGAAAAAGGGAAGGAGACAAGGGGGCAGTTCTGGAGTTGCTCATCGAGGGGCGCTGTGGCAGCGCCGGGCAGCAACAGCTCCAGACCTGCCCAGAAGGGAATGTACGACTCCGGATCGGACTACAGGCCAAACGCACCAAGAAGCCGCCCAAGATCTTAGAGAGCTACGTCTGCAAGCCCACCATCAGGACCTATCAGCGGCAGGGCAGGGGGACACTGCTGAGGGGGGATGGAGGAGAGGGAGGAGGAGGAGGCCAGCAGAGCAAAAGCAGCTCTGCTCCAGACGAGGCAACCAGAGATCAACGCTCAGGCCTGGACGCTGTCCAGACCACATCCAAACAGACTGCATCTGCTGCTTCACCACCACTCGCATCATCATCATTATCATCGCCATCATCATCTTCGTCATCGCAGCCGCTGTCGTTATCATCAACATTTACTACAGCCTCCACCCCAGCCTCAGCCCCCGCCATTACCAGCCAAGGAACCAAGACTGCCAAACAGGTGAGTTAGTTGTCTGACACACACACACACACACACACACAGACTCCCTCATGTCAGCTGCCGATACTGAACCTGCTATTAGTGTGAGTTAGCTTTAAGCCACTACAAGGAACTTTCATATTTTCTTGATGTTTGATGCCCCTGTAGACAAATCGGTAGTATTTCCACCATAATTACCACAAAATATAATATAAAAAATTTAATCATCTAAATAAAAATCTCCTCCTTCTTCCTTTTAACTGGCTAACGTACAACTCACTGTAACTCTGGGCTGGGAACACAGGCTGTTTCATCTGATTTCAAGGAGAATCTGATGCGGTGGCAGCTGATCTTCTTATGGATGGTCTCGTTAAGTCATGTAGGTCTTATCAAGGCGTCAGTAATAAATCCAGACTTTTTCATAACCAGTTAAAATCTTCTTGTTGTAGCTTTAAAATGGAAAAAACTAACTCAAGTTTTTCAGTGACTAAAGGTATTCAGCAACTAATGATTACTTTCATAAAGGATTAATATGTTATTTGGTCCATAAAATCTAAGAAAATGGTAAAAAAAAAAAAAAAAAAAAAATGTTGATGGCTGTTACTCAAAGCCAAAGTTGCAGTCTCAAAACGATTGTCAAAATATGTAGTTGGTGATTAATTTAATAGTGACAGCTCATTGATTTATTGACTCATCTTTGCAGCTCTAGTATTCATTTGGGTCCTTTTTTTTAATTCAAAACCACTATTGAGGTTACAAATAAATCTTCAACTGTCTGTCGTCATATTTCGTGACATCATCACCCCAAAGAAGTTCCTTGAACAAAATCCTCAGTTTGAGTGATTCATCAGATTAAATTAATCTTTTCTCCTTAAATCAGCTTTCTTTAATGACTGTAACTCATCAGTTTCATCAGTATGAATGTAATTAAGACTATTGGCCAACCTGTGGCACACTCCTTTCCAGACACTCACAATAAGAGCATACTCACACTTGCTCTTCTGACCCTCCGCATGTTTTTAACAGAGTATCAACTTCTGCCCTCCAAAAGGCAATTCAGAGTTGTTTCATTCAACGCAGCAGGCAGCAGATTTTTTTTTTTTTTTTTACATACCAATCCATCCTGATTGAAGCAGATTTTTAAATTTTTTTTATTTTGGAAATGATTACATCTATCTTTTTTTATGTTTATGGGTTGTCTGTCTGTTAATCTGTCTCATAATTGTGAGCGTGATACCTCAAGAACACCTTGACAGAATTCCTTCAGATTTAGTACAAACGTCTACTTGGAGTCAAGGATGAACTGCTTAGATTTTTGAGGTCAAAGGTCACTCTGACCTCACATGTGGCCCCATTCTGGCGAATGCGATATCTCAGGAGCACCACTGGAACCTAATTCTACAAATAATACAATACTTATAATATTAGTACAGCCTGCCAGAGAGTATTGTTTGGTACGAGGGTTAGAGGACAAAAATCAATTCTCTCTTGAAAGATTATAAATTAATGCAGAAAAGTCAATAATTGGAGATTCAAAACCCAATTTTTGACATTATGATGTAACACGGCTGTAACACTTTTGTAAGACCGGCTGTACTTTCCTTATGGCTGAACCAATTGAATGATGACATTCTAAGGGACGTTATGCTGTGTGGGCTGTGTACAAGTACAGATGGATACAATCCAACCGGCACCCCCTGGCTTCAGATCGAGCGTATGGAAGCATTTTGGCTTCTATGAAGTTGAAGGGAAAAGGGACCTGGACAAGAGCCACAATGTATTCAAGTTGTGCCCAACTAAACTACTGGATCATTACAAATATGCTTGTTTTAAAAACAAGTAGTCACACAGTGAGAAAAAATAAGTTATGTATAGAAATCAAAAATTTTGATGCATCAAGATGCATCAATAATCGTTTACAGTTGCATAGTTCCCCTCTGAATCAGAGTCATAATGGACTAGAATGGGATTAAATTGTGAGGTTCCCACTCCTGTTTGGTACAGCCCAGTACTGTTATTAGGGCTGCAACTAATGATTTTTTTCATAGTGGATTAATCGGTTGATTATTTTCTCGATTAATCAATAGTAGTTAACAGTTGTTTGTTTTAAAATGTCAGAAAATGGTGAAAAATATCAATCGGTATTTCCAAAAGCCTGAGACGATGTCCTCAAATATCTTGTTTTACTCACAACCCGAAGATATTCAATTTACTGTCAGAGAGGAATAAAGAAACTCCCCCAAAAAAATCAATTTAAGAAGCTAGAATCAGAGAATTTTGACTTTTTCTCTTAAATAATGACTCAAACCAATGAATGGATTATCATTGATTAATTTAATAATCAATTGATTATTGATTAGTCCATCGTTGCAGCTCTAACTGTTACATTATTAGTGGGACATACTGTATGTGTGGTCACTCTGTTTTGGTTTTTGCAGTAAACCACCAGACGGGCTGATCTGGTGCAAAATCACCTAGCTTTGTGCTCGGTTGTAATAAGGTCAAATGAGCTATTGTCTCAATACTGAAACCTAAGCAGCCCATTTAAATAAACAGACCTATAAATAGGACAACAGCACGGCAACCACTTGGAGCTATTACAGACATTGGTCCATCAGTCCCTATGACAATCACCAAGGGGAAGCTTATTGCTTTAGCTGCGCAAACGCCACTCAAGCTGCAGCATACCAAAATTACAGGACAAGTACGAAATGTCAAGCCTTCTCATCTGTATTAGTGGCAATTTATAGCTACCAATAGCGCAGCTTTCTCTCTCTCTGCCCGGCTCTCTATATCTGTCCCTCTCTTCTATTTTTACATCCCCTCTTTTCTCTACCTGCTCTCATTTATCTTTCACTCCCCCTCTGTCCCTGTCCCACTCCCTTCCTCTCTGTTCCTCTGCCTTTGTATTTCTCCTTTCTGTGTCAACCCCGTTCCTGTTTCCATCACCTCACCCTCTCCTTCTCCTCAGTATGCCCTCTTTTCTCTGCCTCATTGAGTCATTTTGTCCTCACTCTCTCTTTTAATGGGCGGACAAAAACAAAAGCATTTCGGTTATTGTCTCGTTGCCATTGTCCTTCACTGTCATCAACAACAAGCTAATGAACGTCACAGCCGTTGTTGTCGCTAGCTGCGTTTACATCGACCCTAATGTTCCACTAATAATCTGAATAATAGCCTCAGAATAAAAATGCCTCATGTAACCACCTCAATCAGAAAACACTGACCCGATCGGAAAGAATTTTCAATCGGGTTGAGAAGGGCAGTGTAAGCATTTTATAATTCGTTCAATAGGAAAATATTAGCACTTAATAACCTTGTAAACACTTAATCCAATCATATATTGTTCCTGCATGCTTTTGCTGCACATGGTGGTAACATTAGGCGATGTGAATGAGTTTCTGACAGGAACTAAACATGGAGGCAGCATAACAAAACTGGTCTGTGGCTGATACAACTTAGTTGATCGCCTTGGCAGAGGAAGGGGCATCAAAATCACTGTTCTAGATGAGCTGTAAAGATCCACTTGTCATTTCCAAAAGTTTATTAAATTTATACCAGCAAATAATGCACACAGCACTCACAAGAATATGAACCATCATGATATAACTCCAAACTAAAAAAGAAAAAGTCAAGCAGAGAAAGTAGAAGAATCATGAGTAAAGAAAAGGAAAAACAAATAAAATTGCAAGGTTTCCTTCAATGTTAAAAAAAAAAATGGTTTACAGTATTAATTTAATTTGAAAGTGGAATGTATGTATGACAGGTAGATCGTAGGCTATTCAGAGTTATTTTTTCAGTGTATTTTATAGGGAATTTAAGTTAAGATTAGTTCTTGATTGAGATTTAAATATAAATATCTTACCTAACAAAATAATTGTAATTTTTATCTGGTGACAGTCTTTATCCAGAAACCCCAACATAATGTTTAAAAGTTTAAATTTAAAGTGAATATCAAGTGACCATCACCATGATGTTGAGCCAGAAACTTGCGCCGGCACATCTGTTTTATTTCTGGCAGATTAGACTTCACAGCGGGCCGAACCACTTTGCACATGTTAAAAAAAAAAATATTTTCATTAAATGCTTTGCAGCATGTAAAGGCATATCTTATCAAATCACTTTATTTAACATCCATGTAAATAGTTAAGTTGGAATCTCATCAGAATGATTTCAATAGGAGTGTGAGAAAATATTGATATGCTTGAGCATTGCAATATTATGTTTTGTGATACTGTATCAATTCTCAAAAACACAAGAGCTGCACAGAGATGTAATTATTTGTTTCTGTATCTGTTCAACCAATAAAATTTTCTGTCTCTGTGTCTGTATTCAGATAGAAGACCAGAAGTGGGCGTGGTTTATACTGGAGGCCACATTAAATGTTTTGTTTTCTAACTTAATATTCATTGGCAATGCAAATTTTGTGCCTCAAAATGGTCTAATATCGACATATAATTAAATATTTTCACATCTTCATACTGTACTTTTCATCTCTCTCTTTGACTCTCTTTTTCATCTCTCTCTCTCTCTCTCTTTTTTATTTTTAAAATACTATCACCTCCCATTTTAATGGGGGATAAAGAAAATTCAGAAACTGACTGTTTTGCATGGGAAATAGAAACTCTACAGTTTAGGCCTATGTATAGATATACAAGTATACAAAAATATCCTTCAGTTGAAAGGAATAATCCTCAGTACATTAAATTAGTGATTGATAAAAGGATAAAAGGTCTGCCAAGATAATCATGGAGCTGATTTTTTCAAAATAATAATGAGCAACTTCGGACAGGAGAAATATTTGTTTCCATTTCATTATGTGTGCTTACCCGAATAATGTATTTGGACTGGGGTGTATCCCTAAAAACACCATCATGAGTCATGAAAAGATTCATGCCAGTGGTTCATTTTGTGTTTTTTAAACTCCCCAGTGCTAGATAGCAGTGTGGTTATCTATTGTCACCGTTTTGTTGTAAAATTAAAATGTTTTATGCATATGGTGTTTTGTTTTTCATACTGAGACAGATTTCCTAAAATTAGATTTAAAAATTTGAAATATATAACCTTGTTTACAGTATCACAATATATTGAATCATAACCTGTATCACGATACGTATCAGATTTCTTTGAAGAAATATTGTCCTTGTAACAGCAGCTACTGACAGAGCTTCTGTGTTTGCATTCCTCAGGTTCCTAACAAACTGGCCGATAAGACGGAGGTGAATTCGAATGGCTCATCTGAGAGAGTGAAGAAAGAGAAGCTCCCTAGCATCAATGGCCAGCCTGTCCCTGCAGGACATAAACCCTGTTCTCCCACAGCAGACCAGACAGCTTCAACGACTCCCTCTACACCATGCATCCAGACCCTGGAGCCCAGGAATGAAGGGAAGACCTCCAAGAAACATAATGGTTTGGTACAGACAACAAAACAGAAGGGACTATCGAACGGGAAAGGCTCTGCCGACATCCTTGGCACTTCCGCTTCGTCGAGAATCAGAGGTGGAAAACACAGCAGCTCCTCCTCTGTTTCATCCACGGACTCTTCAACAAGACTTCCAGTCTCCACAAGCTCCCATAAAGAACCAGTCTCTTCTTCCTCTCCCTCAGTCACCCCTAAACCACAGTCCTCCCCTACTGCGGACCTCTCCTCTGTCCAATCCCAAGAACAGGAGCCCTCAGTAGAGAAAAAGAAAGAGAGGAAATCAAAGAAAGACAAACGGAAAGACAAAAAATCAAAGCGAGATAGGTTGGAGGCTGAAAGAGCAAAAAGTGAGAGCAGAAAAGAGGAAGGTAAGAGTAAGAAAAATGAGAAAGGGAAGGATGGAAAATCAAGGCATGGTAAAGAAAAGGATGAAAGACATAAGACTGATGATATGTGGAGGGAAGAAAGAGGAAAAGCTGAGAAAAAGAGGGATAAACTTAGCCCAGACAGGCAAAGAACAGAGGATACTAATGCAAAATGTGGTGAAACAGTTGATAAACTAGATAAAACATGTAAAGCAGTGAATCCAGGCAGACCAGATGAGATAGACAAGACAGATGACAGTTGCAAGCCAGTTAGACAAACCGAGCCAGCAACAGCAACAGGTGACGCCAGTAAATCAAAAGAACAAGACGTCTCAAGACATTCAACTGTGCCTCCAAGCCACCCCTCTTCTTCTGCTCCTCCCTCTCTGCCAGCTCCTTCTGCTGCCCGTGCCCCAGTCTCTCCCCCTTCTTCCCCCCAAGAGCAGGACAGCCGACCACTCAAAAAACGTAAAGCCAGACGGCCCAGCTGGACCAAGCTGGTGCACCGGGCTCAGAGGGCGGAAAATCAGGAAGCGCCTTCGGATTCCCAACATAATCCGTTGCTAAGTTTCCCCCAGAACCCCAAGACGTCCCTTCCTGCCAAGGCCACTACTCAGCAGACTGATGAGTCACACCCAGCTCCCTCTAGCAGCTCCTCCCCTCTCGCTTCTGCAACCAAACCTCCATCGCCAAAGCAGAGTCACCCCACGTCAGATCCTAGCCCCCCTGCTTCCAGATGCCCCGTAACCCCTGCGCGAAAAAGGGGCCGCCCAAAATCCCACAGCTCCAGCTTAGACGAACCTCCCCCTAGACTTTCACCAAACGCTGTCCCAACTGAGGTGCCTCTTCTGGGGTGTGACGGAGTTCAAAAAGCCCCTGTGCTGGAGCCAAGTCCAATACTGCAGTGTCAGTCTAAATCCAGCCCCAAGAAGCGTGGCCGTCCTCCCAAACGAGTCCTCCCAGAGGACCAGAGCGGAGATCGCACTGATGATACAGGCAGGAGTAAAGATTTTCATCCTCCTGAAAAGGGGGACAGGCAGCTAAAGATCAGGAGGCTGATTAACGAGATGAAGAAAAGAAAGAAGAGGAGGCTTCACAAGGTAATGTTGTCCGGTTATGCAGGGAAGGAGGGACGGGGAGGAGGTGAGGCAGCAAATGGCGAGCCCTCTTTGAGAATGTGTAAATCGATAGAGGCGACAACAGTAAACACACTCTCAGCCCTGTCCTCCTCCTTCGGGAGTAAGCTGGGCCCTCAGATCAATGTGAGCAAGAGAGGGACCATCTACATGGGCAAGAGGCGAGGACGCAAACCGAAAGCTCAAACAGTTCAAACCAACTCCCAGAATTCGTCTCACTCGTCTCTGTTTACCAACCCCTCTGAAACATCTCTTTTCTCCAATCAACCCCAGCCTCACCCGTTCCCTTCCCCATCTCTCACCCACTCCAGCGGGGCCCAGAGCCCGTACAGTGAAGGCAGCCTCACAGAACCATCATCCTCCTTACTTTTCCCTCACCCCTTCTCCCTCCCTTCCCCATCATCCTCCTGCACCTCCCCACGTCCTCCCTCCTCATCTTCCCTCTCACCTTTTGTGAAGAAGAGTTGTCCATGTCAGGGGAGACATCACTTCCCCTTTCACCAGTCGTCATGTAAGCTCTCTTGTCCCACGCCTCCGCTGCATCACACCCCCGGCTCCCCCGGCCATCTGAAGGAGGCCACGCCCTCTCCGAGGAGTGAGTCACACAGTGAGGAGACACTGCCGAGTGATAGCGGGATTGGGACAGATAACAACAGCGTGTCAGAGCGAGGAGAGATCAGAGGAGCTCGAGGCATGCTCAGGTTGGGTCAAGGGTCAGGAGTGATTCTGGGGAGTCAAAGGCACCCCTCGTCCCTCGTGGACCGTCCTTCTCCTGTCTCCTCACCCCTCAGAAACCCCATCACCAACTCAACAAGTGTGGAGCGCCACAGAGACAGACACAGGCACAGGCGGAGGGACTATGACTGCTCCTCCTCCTGCACTTGCCTGTGCCCGTGCCCATGCCCAGGACACAACAAGTGCACTCATTCAGATTATTACCCTTGCCTTGGGCACAATGCACTGAAGAGACAGAAGACTAAACACAAGAAGAAGCACCAGCAGCTGCACATGCAGGATCCAGAGTTTCTGGCGGAGCTTGAAGATCTGATTGGGCAGTTCAGCGAGGTCCACATCGGACGGCGAGGTTGGGCAAGAACAGGACTGGGACAGGGATTTGACGGGAGCGCTGGAGGAAGGCGGCATCACTCTTCATCCCATTCTCTCCGCTCGAACATCTTCAGGATCAATCTGAACGGCTTCTACTCGCCTCATCCTCCGTCTTATTCTGCTAACACCTCCTTCTCCCCGCAGCCGTTCTACCCCTGCCAGCCACTTCATTGTAACAGGAAGCCGGACCGCAGGCAGTGTGGCTGCCCGTCAAAGTTCCAGGAGACGATTGAGAATATGGGCTTTTACAGCAGCTATCCGCCAGCCACAACACTTTACCACCACCTCCCCAGCTCCTACCCACTTCCTTCGCCGCACCAGTATGCCCCCCATCAGCCCCATCACGCCCACTTCCTCCTCAACCCCGCCAGATTCCACAGGCGGAGGAGCAGGCTGCTGAGGGAGGGAGCTTTAGGAGGAGAGGTTGAGGAAGGAGGCGGAGGAGGAGGCTCTCACCTCAGCTCAGGGTTCACATCCGGCCTCTCCTGTGGCTGTGGGCGGAGCGAACACAAACACAAGCATAAACACCGTCACAGGCACTGCGAGCGGGACATGGACGAGGAGGAGGAGCTGCATGAGGATGAGGAGGATGATGGAATGGAAAGGGAGGGGTTAGCCAGCTCAAAGCCGAGGTCAGGGTTCATTTTGGGCCCTGGAGAAGGAGGAAGGAAAGGGGTGAGAGGGATGGGGAGTATGCTGGGTAAAGAGTCGTCTTGGTTGTGTGAGAATGGGAATGATTCCTTCTCCTCCACTGCTGCTTCTGCCGCTTCATCATCATCATCTTCAGCGGAGAGGTACAAACACACGTCTCTCACCTCACTGGGGCTGGGTTCTTCTCACCTGTCATCATTCGGAGGAGGCTGGGGAGGCCTGGGCCAGAACTGGACGAAATTCAGCAGCATGGGAGGGACAGGATTTGGAAACTCAAACCCCAGCTGGAGAGGCTTCTCCGGGGAGCAGCAGACAGGCCGACTGATTGCATCAGATGGAGAAGACGACGAAGGTGAGGATGCTGAAGAGTCACACATGTACAGGACGTCCCCGTCCCCAACACACACCAACCTGTTCACATCTGCTGCCATGGCAACAGGGGGGAGGGGTATGAGAAGCGGATTGGCCAGTAGGAATCCAGGAAGTGGAGACAGGTCATGGAGGAGAGAAGAGCCAGCGTGGACAGAGAGGAGAGACGCAGGTGAGGACAAATGATCATGAATGATTTGATCTGTACGCAACAAAACTATAAATGCAACACTTTTGTTTTTGCTCCCATTTCTCCTGAGTTGACATAAAAAAAACTGAAGACATTTTCTGTGCACACAAAATGTTTATTTCTCTCAAGTTTTGTCCACATCTTGAAAAGGCCATTTATTAGGCACTGAACTATGGCTATTTCCCGTAAGGTTACAGATACCAGGTTTTTTCCAGGTGGGCAAAGTCATGACCCCCCATACTCTGCCTGTGCCTGAAATAACCATAGTTCAATGCCTAATGAAGATATTTTTTCAAGATAAAACTGCATTTTAAAGTGGCCTTGCATTGTGACCAGTCCAAGGCACTCCTGTGCAGTAATCATGTTTGTCAATCAGTATCTTTATTTGCCACACCTGTCAGGTGGATGGATTGTCTTAGCAAAGGAGAAGTGCTCACTGACAAGGATATTAACAAATTTCTGAAAATTGTTTGAGAGAAATAAACCTTTTGTGTGCACTTAATTTTTTTTAAACTTCAACTCATGACAGCTGGGAGCAGGGTGCATTTGTAATTTTGTTGAGTATATAAATGTGTGAATTAATAGAGCAATGATATGCATGTGCCTCTGTTTCATGCCTCAGTGTGTGGTTATGTTAGCATTAATGCTAAAGTTGGTGCACATTTGGGTGGCCATACTGCAGTGTTAGTTATCCTGCAATGTCTGTTCTGATAAATGCTACAAAAATCTCCAATATTGAAGGGACAATTCAGTCCAAAATCAAAAGGACATTTTTCTGTAGTGCTATTTATCCATGTAGCTAATTTTGGTGTGACGCCATAGAGATGTCTGCCTTCTTTCCAATATAATGTTTGAAGTACCAAAAAATACTTTTGAAAAACTCGACAGCAATCTCTCTGTCCAGAAATCATGACGTGGTTCCTCAAGATAGGGGTCAGCAACCTTTACAATCAAGAAGAATGTAATGAATGCAGGGTGGGAAATTAAATGTGAACATCTACCAGCCACTGACTGAGAAATGTTCAAATTCACCTGGCACTCAATCGTAGATTGTTATTTTGTGTCTGGAATCTACCAGCCAGCATTTGGCTGGTGGATGGTGCTAGTTTCCTACAATGAATGAGTGTATTACTACCACCACACTAATGTAAGAATCACTTCAGATCAACGACGATAGATGAAAGCTAAAATGTTAATGTTAATTATTTACGTATAATTTTTGTCATAGCCACAGGGAGCCATACTCAAGATATTCCACAGATCTTATTGTGAGCAGTTTCATGTAGGAACTATTTTCTTTCTACCAAACTACATCTACCAACCGTATCACTGCACTAGCTACCTCAGTGATGCTAACCTTACAGCTCAGCCGAGGGGGGCGCCATTGATGTTTACAGTCTAGATGCACTAGCTGCTCTGTGGATTATCTTTCATAACCAAGCATAATTTCTGGAAAGAGACATTACTGTTGATTTTTCTCATGTATTTTTTTGGCGCTTTGAGCACCGCAAGCAAGGCCGATATCTCTAAAACCCTGCAGCTCACACCAAAGCAATGTAGATGGATAAATAGCACTACAGGTAATAAGAAGAATATGTCTTTTTGATTTTAGGGTGAGCTCTCCCTTGAATGTTGCTGTTTGAGTTGTGTGAATGCATAGTTGCATTATGTAATTATTCCATTGGCAGAAAATATGTAGAATGCGGACAATAATTTCCATATTATGGGAAATCTAACATCAAAAGTGCTTATCATTGAAATATATCAGTAGCACCCAAAGCATGACAGCTAGCTGAGTGATTTTAAGCCAAGAGGCTCTTTTCAGTTGCACAGTGTGACAGATTTTTTATATTTGCACAATGTGGCTATGAGACTGTGGCACCGATAGTTTGCCCAATATAGTGACAGACAGCACTGCTTTTTCTCAGGTGTTGTTGAGCCACAAATCAAAGCCTGGAGGCTGTTTGAGAGGAAATCAGACTCCGTTCTTTTTATAGCCAATTTCAGACTCCCTCTGCTGAGCAGGGGACGTGCCTAACACCCCCTCCTACCACACACACACACACGTACACACACAAATGCAACCACTCAGCAACCACTCTCTGTTGGAATTTTTAAGAAGTGTTATAGCAGGAGGGCAGCATCTTGATGGGAATCTTCCAGTAAATCTTTGAAATCTTCCCGGTCTGCAGTGAACCGCACGCTGTTACAGGCCGGGGCTACCCAGTGAACACAGTCATTAGTTAACCGCCAGATTGGCTATTTAAAGCCCGGCCTATCCCTCAGTGCTGGCCAACAGGGCTTATTTGACTTGGAAAAATCCAATAAGGAAAGAGTGGTCAGTCTTGTCGAGGACTGTGGAAAATGGAACAAAAAGATAGATGACCTCAGGAGTGATTGATGAAGGAATAGGACTGAGGTCAGAAAGGGGGCACAGAGAGCTTGTGAGAGGAAAATGTTGTTTCTGAAGGAGGTGGAATACATTTGACATCAGTTCGTCATCTAACTAAACACACATGTGTTTTCAAATACCGCACGCTAGCATGGGCACACTCACACACACACACACACACACTCTCTCTCTCTCTCTCTCTCTCACACACAGACACACACACACACACACACACACACACACACTTTTCTCTCTCTGTCTTTGTCTGCTCAGCCTTTTGAGATTGCTCCACATTAGGAGTGCATACGTGTGCATGATCATATTAAAAAGTAGGGCTGGGAAGACACACTCATCTACTGATTCAATACTATCACGATACTTGGGGGGCAATTCAATATGTATTCCTATCCTTCAATATTGTGATTCTGCTAGTTTTGTGATTCAATATCACATTTTATTACGATTTTTGTTCTCTGTATTAACACCAGACGATATAAAAAAAGTTGAATCATTCACTTCTAGAGACTGTACACCATGATTCATATTTCCAAAAACATGGAACATCACCTGTCATCACCTGGCATATAAAAATGGTGAATTACAGTAACGGCTGCATTTCGCTGTTCCTGCTCATAAAGCTGGTGCCATAAGAAAATAATAAATAAAATAAGATATTAGGCAAAAATGAGCAGAGCCCCCAAAACTGAAAACTGCACACAGCACAAATCTGAGCCTTTAAATGAACATTTCTTCACATACTAAACTGAATTTGAAATCTGTCCTTTTAAACATTTGTCTTTTGACCCTTTGAGGTTACAAGTGCTAACTAGAACCATATAGGGTTCTTCGACTTGTCCCCAAGGGAGAACTGTCTTTGGTTCCTGGTAGAACCTTTTATAAAATGTTTCACTTGGAGCCCTTTCAGAAACCCAAACCCCAAATAAAGGGTTGTACTTACAATCACTCGTGAAAGGTTCCACCCAGAACCGCCTATAAGAGCATTTTACAGAGAACCCTTCTATGTTGTTACAGTTCCAGCCAGAACCTTCTCTATGGGTTCTTTGCAGAACCTTAAGAACTCCCTCGGGTGGTTCTATCAAGAACCTTTTTATATTCACAAGGTTTCATCTAGAATACACCAAGGAGGTTCTTCAGAGAACCCTTTTATATTCCAAAGTTTCATCTAGAACCCACCTAGGAGTTCCTACTGAGAACCTTTTTATATTCCAAGGGTTTCATGTAAAACCCACCAAGGGTTTTCTACCAAGAACCCTTTTATAATCCAAGGATTTCATCTAGAACCCGTCCTAGGGGACTTAACATGTTTTGAGGGTTTCTACTATAACTCTCTTGTCTTCTGACTGTTCTGCGAAGAACCGTATTGCGTTCTACAG
>JAJHUR010072372.1:5288-26682 GCA_027495735.1 Lutjanus campechanus | reverse complement strand
ACACATATACACAAATTTATATACATACATACACACACTTTTTTAAAATAATAATATGATAACATATTATCTTGAATGAAAATGTTTTCCTGTCCCTGCTCTTTCCATGTGTGCTTCACCTCCGCTGCTACAACTCCATGTAGGGTGAAGCTAAAGATGACCTGTACTGTATGTGTCACAACAAATGCAAAAAAAAATGTTTTATTTACCACATTAAGACAGTGTGAGCAGTTTCCAAAAAACAGACTCAAAATAACGTAATGACAGACAACTCTGTTTGGTTTTACAATAAATATATGAAAATAAAATATCATATTATATGATTAGGTTCAAAACAGGGCCCACCACTGTCTCCTCTACCATCACCTCCAAGAAATTTCAATTATTTTAAGTGAATGTATCCATGTATTTCAATAATAGGGTCAACATGCCTCGATTGCAGGCAGTGGATTAGTGTTTGATCACCATTTTACAACTTGTTCTGTATAAATGCCACATTCAATGTCACTGGTGTTTGGAATAAAGGAAGTTTGCTCTGAGGTCACATGTTTAATGAAAACATAAAGACATTAACATATTGGTTTTGTTATTAATTTTCCACAACAGTCTGAGCCTACCAGGTGGGTTAATAAGGTTATTATGAGTTTTGGCAGCGAATTAAAAGTGCTAATCTGGGATTATTCTTAAGAAGAAAATCATGTTGTTTACCAGTAATCCAATGTGTCGCTTAGCTTTACTCAAAATTCCAGACAAGCCACTTCTTTTATTTTCAGTCACACAGCAGAGAGCTTGATTTTCATCTTAAGACAAACTGGATTTTGGAGGAGTGCGGTCCAACCTTGAAGAGTGATTCAACATCACAAGTAACTTTTTGTTTAAAGCTGTCACTGAGGCATTGTTGATCCAAGAAAGAGAGAGAGAGAAAAAAAATATTGTCATCAGGAGTCATCTAAATGCAAAGCTGAAGTGTGGGAGTGCTGCTCTTGAGTCAGTATTCACATGAAGTCTTAAGTATAAAATAAAGTGTTAAAAATACAAAAATACAAAATGTTGTAAACCTCGCTTGCTTAATATAAGACCAACTCACTGTGCAATCATTCAGTTAATATAATTCCTACTATGGTATGGTTTTTCTTCATTAGCTGGTGATAATGACAAATTATATTTTAGGGTTACAATATCATAATGTTTAATTAGTTTTTCAGTTTTAATAAAAATATTAGATATTGTTGCAGACTAGCCAAGTCAAGAGGGAAACTGGACTGCTTTTCAAAAACAGAGAAACGGGTCGGAGGTACGTTAGCTTACTAAGCTGCAGGCTAGCAGTTAGAAGGTCCCTCAGCCCAGGCCTCACCAGGTCTGGTCTCTGCTCTCGTAAACAGGTTGGTGAAGGATGGATCCTGAAAAACAGAAGGAGGTGGAGCTGTCTCTTTTGAGATATCTGAAATCATTACGGTTGGCACCGAAATCAGGTGCCATACCGCTACTTACCAGACTGCATCACGATGCAGATTACAGCAGCTCATTTTGGTGCTAAGCTGTCAATTGAAATAGTTTCCCTCTGATGCAGACATTAGAGACACATCACCAAACTGCTAGTTAAAATTATCCCAGCACTCTCTTTACATGGTTCTGTCAGCAGGTGATGTGATGTTAGCCTACCACTAGCTAGTAACCACCTTAAACGCAATTAAAATCCCAAACTAAATGGTCTAAAGTGTGGCTGTATTTTACTTGAAAGGATTCTGATGGCACACGGAACGTCCAACAAGTGTTTAAAAGCAATTGTGTGTAAAGCGGGGAAACATCTGACATACAAGATACAACTTGAAAGCACTGTGTTTGTCTGCCTGTGTGATGTCGAGCACATCTGAAAATCTCCTCCTGCTTCTTTTTAACTGGCTGACATACTGCTCACTGTAACTTAGCCTGGGAAGATGACAACACAGGCTCATTTCATCTGATTTCAAGGGGAATCTGACTCGTTGGCAGACATTATGAATTACTAGAAAAACTAATCGGCCCGCAGATGCTCTTGTTTGCTGATGTAGGTCATATGGAGGCATCAATATTACATTGAGACTGTTTCATAAACAGTTAAAAACTCCTTGTAGTAGCTTTAATTAAACTTTAAACTAGCAATGAAAAGTCATTCTTTGATGTCATCAACCATCACTATGTGCCTCTTTTCTTTTTAAAAGTATAGTTCAGACATGGTACCGGTGTTGTCTTAAAAGTATCGTTTTAGTATTCAAAAAAGCCTAGGAATGCTACTTTTTTTTCTAAGTGGATCTCTATGTGTAAATGGAATTTGCTTGTCAAGAAAAGAGTAAAAAAATATTGATTGCATTTCGGAGTAATTCAATCAAAACTACCTGTGACTCTCTCTGACAGCCCTCTCAATCACCCTGACAGTGCTCCCTATTCCTGTCCAGCTCAAGTGCATATTGACACTGACAGCTCAAAACACCGTCTCGAAAAACAAGTGTCAAGCCCTCTGTCAAAAAAAATGAAAAATAGCACATCTGCTCTTACTCACTGTCTCTGGCCTATGAAGCAGTCACGGCCACATTTAATACATAAACTCACAGTGTGTCTTGCCCATGAACAAGACTCCAGGACCAAGAGGTTCAGTTTTTGCCACTCTCAAAGCACCCCCTCCCAAGACAGATGTCATATATTTGATAACTAAAAACAGAAAAAGGTGGTCAGTAGCCTTTCTCACTGTTTTTGGTGGCTTGTACAGAGGTACTGAAAGTACACACAGTCTCCACTCAAGTAGAAATACAGATACATGACTAAAAAAAAGACTTTTTTTTAGAGGAAAAGTGAAAAAGCACAGGCTCTGAAATGTAAAAAGTAAAAAAAGTAAAAAGTAGCCCTGCAAAAGACATTTCTATTCACTGTTTCTGTGCAAAGTGAACTATTTCACTTATATTTTTCGCTATTTTCGTCTTGTTTTGCCTGACATGCATGAAAATTGTGAAAAATGTTGACAACTGTTTCCCAAAGCCCAAGGTGATGTCCTCAAATGTCTTGTTTTGTCCACAACGCAGAGATATTCAGTTTACTGTCAGAGAGAAGCTAGGAAATGCATTAAAACTAAAGTAACAAGCCTGTAGAAAGGAGTAGAAAGCACATATGTTTATAATAAAGTGTCGGGAATAAAAGTAAAAAGTGGTCAGGGAAATGTATTACTTAAGGAAAGCACAGATACCTTAAAATTCTACTTAAATGTGAAATCTGGAATATATTTACTGGACTAAATCATAAAATGACTTTGATATGTCACCAGAGACTAAAGAAACATGCTAAGTTGAAATGCTGGCTACTCTGACAACAACGCTGCAAATTTCAATTTGTGGCCATAATCACTGTTGTTGTTTGCACATTTTTCATTAACTAGAGTTGAAATTAATGCTGAATGTTATTGCTGAAAAATTAATGCCGAATGAGTTAGTGCCTGTTATAAGTCATAAATAATCTTTTAGGAGTATATTTATAAAGGTTAAATTGAGCAAAATGTCAGTGTAGTCTGGGAGGCACGAAGGCAATTAGTCACTGAACTCCAGAGTGTGTATTTTCAGAGCAGTGAGCTTTTGTTTTCAGCACAATAGGCTTAACTTTACATTGACAACTGGCAGTTATAAACAGCTGATCAACTTACAGAGGCGGACTTGTCATCACTTGTCTGATTACAAAGCTCATCTTGTGCTCGTGCAGTGTTCCTGCAACCTGCCTGAGCTTCCTCAAGTCTGGGGAGGAGGGGGCGGGGGAAACAACTTGCTTCAACCATCATATATTAAATAGGATTTTTTAACCAATTTAATATGGCTCCAACTCGCTACTTAAACTACTGTACTATTTTTTTCATATTGCTTGTTTATGTAAAGTAACAAAGTATTTGTACTTCATTACTTCCCACCTCCAGCCTTGTATCCATGATGATGTCCTCCTTATGTATATACCACACAACCCAGATTTATCTTATTCTTGTCCATCTATTTACCAAGCGCTGACGCAGAGGAAGAAAGCATCTTTCGACTGGGGCAAACAAAGTACAGTTTAGGGCTATCCAGGCAATCACCGGCTTCCCAGTGCCTATTATCCCCAAGAGGGAACCTGCACAGCTCCTCTAAATGTCTCCCAGCAGCATTGCTCTCCAACTGGCTCCCATATTTCTGCTCCACTGGACGATAAAATAAAATCCCAACAGCTGCACGTGCGCGTGTGCACACACACACACACACACACACACACACAAACACACACGCAGATATACAGTGCTAAGTGCCTTGCAAGAAGGATTTACAATTAAAGGCACAGCGACTCTTCTTACTGAATGCAAAGCAGGGCTCTTGAGTGATCTATTGCCTTCAAGTGCGACAGACCCTGTCAATCATCATGACAGACCATGCTTCAAATATTACACTGCAGGCTGATCATATTTTTCCAGGGCCTCTTTTTGTAGTTATCCATAAATATGAATGAATGTTCACATGTAAACAGTGACATACAATTCCTCTGGCTGCCATTCTGGAGAGCAATTTATGACTCGTGCTGCTCAAATGATCATGACAGGAAACTGATGATATAAAGAAAACCATTTGATTTATCACGGTGGATCAATAATGCTGTGATTGAAAAGTATGCATTCTACCCCAATGCCCATTGGGTGTTAAAAACAATGTTCTGTCATAACTATGTACCATTGATCTAGCATTGATAAAAGAAAAGGTCCTATCATTAGAAACCTCTTTGTAACACTGGTCACTATCACAAGGGCCATATTGATATTGATTTTTCTCTGGCACATTGGGTTACTCCAAAGTGGACTACACAACAGAACACAACACTCAAGGACCAGGCGCTCCTCTGTTAAGGTCAGCAGTGAGTCAACATGGGCTGCAAGTGTGTGTGAACAATTAATTTTGATGAGGAAAACATTGTTTGTAGAGTAGGATGAACTTCAGAAGTGGTCACATTAGCTCCTCTCATTCCCATTTAAAGGCATAGTTCAGATTATTTGAAATAGGGGTGTATGAGGTACTTATTGAAAGTCAGGGTGTTACCTGTAGTAGATGCCAAAAAGCACGCCCCCAGTTTGGAGAAGCAGAGAGAAGTCCTGGGACAGAGGTGTAGCATTGTACTGCTGCAGACGGTGTCAGCATAAAAATGTATTTTAGCCACATAAAAAAAACCTACCCCAAAAAAAATCCATTTCTGTTTAAGTCCACGCTATATTTAGAATATTTTCACTGCTTTATGTTGTCATCAGATAGCCCTTTACTTTGGATCTACATTTTCTCAACATTTTCTCTTCTGTAATTTCATGCATAAGCACCTGCATGAGCATGGCACTACATTACACCACAGATCAGCAGTTTGGGTCCGAGTTAAAGCTGTTTATAGAAAAGATAACCAGAACCAGTGTTGATGTTTATATTTAGTGCAACTAGCCACAGCTTTTAAGGCCAATTTCACTCAGTGGAACATGGTGAAATATATATGATGACCAGAACACCTCTTTGCTTCAACAGCCCGGAAAAACACAGCGGCACCATCTCTGAAAATAAAGTTTTGGTCTGATCTTGAAATTTTCTGACGCAAATATGATAAAGTGCCTTCTAGGGTTGCCCCTCCAATGGCCAAAACATGATCAAGTGTCTTCTAGTGTGCCTTTCTAGTGGAGATGTATGGTATGGTGGCCCCAAGGAGCAAGAATACGTGATAAAGTGCCCTCTAAGGTGCCCAACCAGTGGAAAAAACATGATAAAGTGCGCACTAAGGTGTGGAGAAAATGTGATGTAGTGCTATATCGGCTTTCTAGAGAAGGGTTTGGAACTGTTTCTCCATAAAGGACGGTGACCTTTGCATGCTGGTGCCCCACTGCATGCAGGTGGTGCCACTTTCTGTCACTGCAAACACTGTTAGAAAAGCAGTGGTCTGTTTAAGCTGTTCACATGATTTCAAAAAAGGCTGCCAATAATGACTAATTACCAACAGAGGAAACTTTTTTTTTTTAACCAAAGAAAGTGCAACAATAAAAACTGCCTTTCTTAAACAAAATGTCACCCTCTGTGACAGAAACACAGGGTTGGTAGGGCCAGCTGTACTGCACTACAATCGTCTTTTTATTGCTACAGAGCCATGAAATTACTGAAGAGACACAAGCGAATCAAGAAAAGCAAAACATACACCTCTGCCCGACCAACACACCTTTGGATCTGCATTTGTCCCTCTGTTGGTTTTGTGCCTGCACAATACAGCCCATTGTTTAGTGGTTATAAAGAAGCTGTGTTTTCAAGAAAACAATGCTTTTGTGTGACTGGAAACCACATTAAAATGTATGGACATAGAAAGAAACTGTTGTTAAAAATAAATAAGGGAAGTAAAAAAAATAAAACAAACCACCCACAGTGTCTGTTTTGCTTATATAATTTGTTGACTCTACAGCTTGGTGGCTGGGTTTCTGCTTTTCAGATGTGTTTTTCATCAGCTGCTACTGTACATGTCACATCCCTCTGTTTGCAGTCCAAATGTTTTCCACAAGTTCTCCTTGCTTGAGTCCTCTCCTCTCCCTGGAGTTTAAGCCTCATCCTCTGAGATATTTAAATCAGCATCGGTTAGCGGCTCCTTATCCGCAACTTGTGTTTCCACTCGTAGTTGTAGCTTTAACAAAACCAAAGCACCCTCCTTCTGTTTTCTCCCGAGTGGCACATGAATTCATGAAGTGGATAAAGGCCAAAAGCTCCACTAGCTATGCCACTTTGTTTGAGTGGTTGTGACATGTTTTGCAGTGTGTGTTTACCAATATTGCTTTATATCTTTGCTGAGGTGCAGCTCCCATTGTGGTAAGAATGCATTTGCGTATGAATGCGGGTGAATAAGTCTGTGTTTTGAACAGAATAACAAAGGGCTGGAAACCTTTTCTCGAGGTCAAAATGACTTTGCAAGTCCTCTATTTTCTGTTTGTCCTTGATTAAACTCTAGAATCGTTTTTGTGTTGTGTCACATATTAAGTATCACATTGTAAGAGGTTCTCAAATTTAAATTTGATTTTTCTTTCAAAATACCTGATATGCTGCTGTGAAACAAAGCAAATATTTCACTTGCAGTCAATCCACTCTCAAGGACTCATGCACACTCAGCGAGCTTTCCCTGTGAAGGTTTCCACCTGTTCAACTACAGAACCAATGTGAAATAAAATAAAATAGCCGGTAAATGAGAATTTTACGTTATCCAACTCAAATCATTCTGTTTTAGATTAGCGGCCATGGTGTCGAGATGATTTTGCAGAAAATGAACATCTGGTGTTTTAAAACATCTCATGTACTCTTTAGTTCCTCTTGGTTATAGACAACAACATCCATCTCAGTCACAACACATTCTGTCCCCAGTAGGCCACAAGATGAGCGCCTCTGCTCAAAAACCCCTCTTGAAGGAGACAACAACCTCCGTGCGACCACCCAGTCAGGAAGATTGCTAGAGGATAGTTTTGCAATCATGTCAGTATAGTGCAGCTAGGTTTTGATGTACCATAAAGCCATTATTTCTATGAGGCTGATAGGGACTTAATTAGAAACATAATGAATCCGCTGCACATCAGACAAGCCTAATTAAGCCTGACTGAAATGCTGGGATAATTGGGTTTTCAGTTCAGGGCCCCAGAACATCGACCCAGACCCCTTCCTGACCCTCCACGCAGGTCCCCAAGTCCCTTGGCTGCTTACTCCAACCAGACAAGATGGACGGTCAGCATATTGTTACAGGAAGCAGAGGCTTATCTCACCATGTTGACTGTCTCGTTTGGTGCTCGCCCTGTGGATCTGTAGTGAGCTTCGTGATCCATGGAAACTCCTCTGATGCCCTTTATAATCCCATTAAACCTATTGTCTCCAGCTTATGGCTCACTCGCTGGAGGAAAGGAACAAAAGGAACCGTTGGGCTGCTGGAGCAGAGCAGACATTTGTGGTTCAGGTGTGTTTGCCAGAGGGAGTCTAAGGTTATCAAGTCATGCTGTTCCACAACATTTCTAGACATGCAGGGAACACTTCCCTTTACTTTAATGTCTGTAACCTTGAATTAGAACTGTTATATCTTCTTTGTTTCATATTGTAGATTTCTGCACTTTGCTACAGATTTTTACGTCTTTTTTAAAAAAATATTTTTGTTGAGACTTAGTACAAACCTTAATTCAAAAAAGCCATATATCATCAACATTCAGAAAAAACACTGACTTATCTGGGCCTGAGCTCATCTGAAATGGTCACTTATTTCAAAAGTCAGTATCTGTGATGTTATGTTTGTGCTCATGGCATCATGGCTAACTTTCACATCTTAGAAGGCCCTTTAATTGCTGAAAGATGCATATAGATTTTGAAGCAACATATGCTGCCATCCAGAGGACGTCTTTTTGAAGGACGTTCCGTTTATTTCAGTGAGACAATGCCAAGACACATTCTGTATATTACAACAGCATGGCTTTATAATCAAAAAGCATGAGTGCTAGACTGATCTGCTGGCTGTCCAGACTTGTCTCCCATTGAAAATGTATGGTGCATCATGCAGTGCAAAATAGGACCACAGAGACCCCGGATCTTTGAGCACTTTAAGTTGTTTATCAAGCAAGAATGGGAACTTCAAAGACTTTAAAACTTTTAGGATTTGGGTTGTTAAAAGAAAAAGTGATGTATCACAGTAGTAAACATGACTCTGTCCCAACTTTTTTAGAACATCTTGTGGCCATCAAATTCAGAATGAATGAATATTAAAAAAAAAACAATAAAGACAATTTCAGTGTGAATATTAAATGTCTTTATATTGTATTCAGTTTACACTTTGCATCACAATATACCGACAGGGTTTCACTTCCTGTTGAATTGATCTGAGGTGACACTAAATGCTGCCAAACAGAAAAAAAAAATTGATTTTGATTCAAAATATCTGCTTTTGAAGCTCTCCGCTGCACATGCATTAAACTTAATTGGGAGCACATGAAAGCAGATCTAAGGAGGAGCTGGGAATGTCGAGGGCGAAAAGCAGCAAGATTCAAGAGGCTGCAGAGGAATAGCAGGAGTCACTGCATGATGAGGACGTACCTGGGGGTGAGCTTAATATTAGCTGTGTATCTCACTCATAAATGTGTTTTAGGGTGCTTCAGTTAGCTGAGACAGGTAAACTTTGCTCACTGATCCTACAATCTGTATATCTATGTTTAGTCACACAGCTAGAGAAGAGGGTTTTGATGGAGTTTGGATACTTGAGACTCAGGCTGTCTGAAAGGCGAGGGGTAAAAAATAAACAAATAAAAGGGCATCAGGTGCATGTATCGGGGCACCAGTGTGCAGAGAGTCATGATGCAAAAACGAACAAAAAAAAATAAAAAAATAAATCTGATTGAGATAATATCAGTTTTAACACTTGTTGACAGAATGACATCATCACTACATGAAGCAACAACAAACATGGCTGACAGTGAAAGTAACGTTCCTACCAGCTCTTTTTCTTTTTCTTTTCCTTTTTTTTTCTTCACAAAAGACCAGATGTACAATAAAACCACAGAAACATGTAAGAAGTGTAAAAAGAACTAACAGCAAAATGGGGCAATGGGGCAACAAACTAATTTCAGGCAGATGACTGACACACCTGATACAAATGGTCAGGTTGATATCAGGTTTCTGCAGAGGCTTGATGACGAGCTGATCATTTGAATCAGGTGTGTTGGAGCAGGGAAACATGTCAAACATGCAGGGCAGGGGTCCCTGAGGACCAGGGTTGGGAAACACTGCCATAGAGGACACTTTATCATGTTTTTTCCACTGGAAGGGCACCCTATACATTGCTTAATCATGATTTCTCCCTTCGAGGGAACTTTTTCTCTTTTTTGTTTGTTTGTTTTTTACCTAAAGGAGTGATGGTCCCCCCCATGCCCCCAACCCATCTTAGGTGTGGTGGACCTATCAACCAATGCACCGTTTAACAAATACCCTGCACTTCTGTCGACGTTTGGGTTGAAATGTAATTACACACAGAGAGTAAGAACTGACAAACTGACAATGGCAATTGAGGTTTTGAGAAAGCATACTCTTGATAGTCTAAAAACAACAACGACAGCCAGACAGACACAGGTGAAAAGGAGAGATGTCCAGGCTCACAAGGGAACAAAGAGACAGAGAGCACTTACAGTGTGAGGAGGACGATAGCAGCAGCAACAATAGAAGTCAGATAATCACAGCTGCCTAGGTGACAGCACGGCATGATTAACACTAATGACCCTACACTTTATGTGCCTCTACAAAGACAATTAGTCCTCCCACTCTCCTCCTCCTCCTCCTCCCCTCTCTGGGGCCATGTACATGAATTTAACCCACACCTCTCCCTCCTCCACTCCATCCCACTCCTGCTTTTTGATTTTTTGTAGGCGTATTCCAGCTCTGAGCCTCTGATCATTTCTCTTTCCTCTATCAGCACTGGAAAAGGTAGGTACTGTGGGGTTAGCACATGCACAGTCTACATCTGTATCTGTAAATGTCATCCTTGTTACATTCAAAAGCACATAAAATCTCCACCGCATATCTGGAATAACACTCTGGAGAGTTTTGTCTTTTTCTGTCACATCTTGGAGGACTTTTAGTGGATAATTCATGGACCACAGTTCACAAACACAGCATGCAATTATGTGTGATAGATGATCCAATAAGATGATACCCGCTAAGGTGTGGTTGACATGTGATTGATCATATGGTCTCTGATTGATGACTTGAGAAAATATGTTCACAAGTCTCGCCAATATTACCAACAGAGACCCGTGGAGCGTAACAACAATTCTTTGCAGTCAACAGCAGAACATAAAAATGGTTAAACAGGTTTGAGTCATACACTGCACTGACCTTCAACATCCTCACTTGATCTTTGATTAGTAACAGTTCTCAATATGAGCGACCAGCATCTTCAGTTTTAAAAAAAATAACACAAGACATTGGGCCTCATGCAGGAACATTTTCAGATTTGTATCTGAAACCTCTTTTACAAACCCCAATTCCAAAAAAGTTGGGATGCCGTGTAAAATATAGATGAAAATTACTTTTCGACTTGTATTCAATTGAATTCAGTACATAGACGAGATATTAAATGTTCACACTAATAAACTTCATTGTTTTTTTTGTGAATATAAGCTCATGCTGGATTCGATGCCTGCAACACATTTAAAGAAGTTGGGACAGAGGCAGCAAAAGGCTGGAAGATGGTAAACAGGCTAATTGGTAACAGGTGACAGTATCATGGTTGCGTACGAAAGGGAAATCGTCAAAAGGCTCAGTCATTCACAAGCAAGGATGGGGAGAGGTTAATCACTTTGCAAAAAACTGCTGGGTAACTTGCACGTCTGTGTCAGCACCATTAACAGCAACATATGCTGCCATCGAGACAACATCTTTTTCAGGGAGTTTGCGTGCTAGATTGTCCTGCCCCCGTCTCCCATTTGGAGCTGACTGTTGAGCAACTGAAGAAATATATCATGCAAGAATATGAAAGAATTATTTTGTTTCAAAACTTCAACACTCATCATCATCAGTGTCATCAACTTACTGAGCGTTGCTAAAAGAAAAGATGATGTACCACAGTGGTAAACATGCCCCTGTCACAACTTTTTTGGAATGTGTTGCAGGCATCAAATTCAGAATGAGCGTATATTTACAAAAAACAAACAAAAAAAAGCAATGAGCATTAAATATCTTGTAATTGTACTATATTCAAATGGGCATAGGTCAAAAAGTATTTTCAAAACATTTCATTCTGTTTTTATTGAAATTTTACACAATATCCCGACTTTTTTGGAATCAGGGTTTGTATTTTCTTATACAAGTATTTCAAGTCCACTTCTCTTAACTGCACCAACTTATTGTAAAGTTTTCAGCCTGAAGAATGCCACCTTTTCATGAGGGGGTGTGCATATGTGATATTTGATCATTAGCATAATCAACACCATAGTCACTGGCCTGCTCCATGTGTGGGCAAGTTATGTTCACAGAAATGCTACCAAAGAGTGAAAAAAAGTACCACTGAGCTTGAAACCCTGCCTTTGGTAATCATCAGACAAAACATAATACGCTCAGCAGAGTCAGTAGTTGTATTCAAGAACCCTAAAAAAATTGTAAAATATTCATAGGGCATTAATAGAGTAAAGAGGGAAAGATTTAATGCAAAGGTAAGTAATAAAAAATGTCTCTAAACCAAAGTGATTCATGACTGAAAAGCTGTCAAGGGGATAGAAATCACAGAGATATTAGAGGAGAACATATTAAAGTCTACAGTAGGTGACACGCTGTCAAGTGCAAACAGAGGACGACACTGGACAGAGACCTGCATAAAGACCCCGAGGCAGCTGTCAGACTGAGAGGATTTCCCAATAATTACTGGACTGTAGAAGTTAATGTGCTGAAATGTGCCAATAGAATATATGCATTTGGCCCAATAAATTGTGAGGACTATACTTCTAATTAATAAATGTGTGATTGTGCATTCAAGCAATTGTTTATTTTCTTCTGAAGTTAACAGTTAGTTAATAATTGTCCAAACACCCTCAATGCCAGCCTGAGTGGATGCACAAGTCAAGGAACCTTGGTGTACTCTATCTTTGGTAGACCATGGCAGCCTCTCAGCACAATCACATTTTCCCTCTTGACAAACAAGAGTGGAGTGGTCTTCCAACCTCCATCTCCCCAGCGTTCCCCACCTCCCTCTGAACTAATCCCCACGTCACGACTACATGCCAATAGATCTGTGGCACATGGGGGCTCTAATAATGACCTGCAGTCAAACCCGCAGTGCCAGACCAGGACTTCTAACACCATGTATTTAGCAGACTATTGACTCTCTCAGACACCTAGTCTGTGCAAGTTGAAGAATGGCTCCAATTTATCTTCTGCTCCTAAGACTGTACTGAATTAGAGACCTGACAAGCGTGTGTTTGGTGCAGAGGGGAATAGCTTTACCTGGTGTGCATGTTTCTGTGTGTGTTTTCCGTGAGGCCAGCACACTGTTGGTCTCAAGCTGACTATATTTTGAACATGCATGTTTGTCACCTCTACCTATTTTACTCTGATAGAACATTTTGCCGAAGATTTCACATAAAATGCCTTGACATAATCTGTCAAATCTGATATTATTATTAGTGATATTTATTGGGTATAATTTCATTATTGGCATAAAATAATTAAATACAGATTTCCCAATATACTTCATGCATCCTCAGTGTTTATACATTGATTTGTTAGTTGTGTTTATGGATTTAATTTGCATGTGGGTTTATACTGTATGCTCTGAAGCCCATACACTGCCTCTCATGGATGTAAAAAATGTCTGATCAGGATGCCTCCTCAATGCGTACCTGTTAAGGCCCAAAATCTGATTAAAAGACTACAAATCCCATTCAGCCTTGGAGAGACAGTGCAAAGAAAGACATCTGGCCTTTTTTGCTTAGTTACATGGAGAAAAATCTTGAAAATATGTTTTAATTGGAGAGAAATGTGGCAGTTGCATCTGCTGGCAGAAAGCAGTCTGTGAGCTCCCCCACAGAGAAGTCTAATGATCTGCTGCATTTCCGCCCAAAAAGACACATTACTGATGGGATGGCCCCACAAATGACAGCCCGATGGAAACGCAATCAGATCACAGGAGGATCAATGCTATTATTAAGCACTCTGACCACATCTGTCAAACTAAATTGCCACACAAGAGGCTTCATGCCACAGTGGGCTCTGTGATGAGCCAAGGAAGGAAGCATATCCTTATCACTGTCACATCCATCCTTACATGTTCACAACCTTAACAAAAGCGTGTGCTTCCTCTCACCAGTCACATCTGCAGTGCAGACACGAACTCAATGCATGATCTGTAGGATGTTCTGTGCATTTCCATTTCTTTTTTCACTGGTGCTCTGTGTGTGTGTGTCTGTGTGAACTCTGTGCATCTACGCAGGGCACGACACCACCACTGCGATGGCTCATCCTCAGAATACTAAATATTTCATCCCTTATATAACGTCAAGAGTTGTCTGCCATGCACTCTGGACTGGGTTCAGAAAAGCGTCTCTGAAGTCAGAAGTCATGATCACATGTTATGCAATGAGAGTTCAAACCACTGCCCTGTAAATGTTTCTTGGAAACAATATTATAACTTTTTTTTTTTTTTTTTTAACTCAGCACAGTTTTCAACTGTTCTATTAGCAGCCAATCTCTGATCTCTGACTAAAGTAAACAGTCTCACAATCCAGCTTCATTTTAAATGAGCAATAACAATTGCACGTCCAAAAATGAGTACTTCAGTCCAAATAGCAAGTTGGAGCCATAGATGGTATATAATATTAAATAGATTGAAATCCCATTTAATACATGCAGGGGCATTTCCAGATTTTTTTTTGACAGTGGGGCATAAATTAAGTGCTACACATGCATGTAAGCGCACACTCACATGACATTTCTCATATCTACTTTAGCTACAGTATCTTAATGTTTCTTACATTCCTGTGTTAAAAATGTACACAAAAGAGGTAAATAGTGCTACCAATCGCAACACAGCAGAGTGGGATCTTCTTTATATTTTCATTTTTATGATTGATTATTTAAGTAAATTAACAAAACTAAGGTTCTGTCTCTTACTGGACAGATCCAATCAAACATGAGGATAACGGGGTGGTACTTGGGGTGGCCAGTGCCCCCTCCATGGTCTCCTCAACACCCCTGAGTCTGGTTAAAGCAAGATGTTTCCCCCCGCCACCTCCTCCCCAGACTCTTGGAAAGTTAGGCAGGCGGCAGGAACACTGCAGGAGTGCAAGACAAGCTCATCATTGTAAATCGACAGTAACAAGTGATGATGAGTCCTCCACTGTAAGTTGACCAGCTCCTTATAACTGTCAATTGTCTGTCAATGTAAAGCTAAGCCCGTTAGAAGTTTCAAAGGGGGACACTGTGGCTGTGGTGTTATTGTCAGAGAAGTAAGTATTTCAGCTTGGCATGTTTCCTTAATGTCTGATGACATATCATGGTCTTTTTAAAAATTATTTATTACAGTAAATATATTACAGATTTTCCTTTATCTGCTGCAAAAATATCATACCATAAAGTTCCCACAGAAAAAGAAAGTAGTTCTGATTAAACAGAACATTTATTGTTCATGAAACAGCAGGAAGCTCAGCAGGCCACGAGCTGCAAATGTTTCGTAGCCATATTAAGTGCATAAATGACTATAAAACTGCTTTTTCTAATGTGCACATTTGTGTGTGTGCGCCTGTGAGTTAAAATGAGACAGACAGACAAAGAGTGAAAAGAGAAAGAGACAACACTGTATGTGACACCCTGACTTATCCTCTAAAGTGGCACCCTCTGAGCAAGCAGGGCTCAACCCCCAATCCTGTAAAATAGTCATTTGCCTGATGGCACGCGCTGATACCAGTTATTCTGGAGGAAGCATGTGATGCCCTTCAAGGGGATTTAAAGATACGAAATTTTGTGTTTATGGGTCATATTTATGTAAGAGTGAACTCAGTATTTAACTGCTGATAATAACATTTTAAGTTGAGTTAACCCCAGCAGAGCAGCTAAGACCTCACATTTAAATTGTGTCTAATCTAACTGTCTAATTAAAAAAGTGAAGGTGCTAATATACCCTCATACTGTGCATTTACTACACTCTAAGCCACTGAGCAGAGGAGACAAAGAAATAAGAGGGAAATTATATGGGTAATGTACAGGCTGTGTGCAACATCAATCGAATAAGTTCTATGCAGTTGTTAAATGGACAGTTTGGATCATTTGAAGTAAAAATGAATGAGGTACACATCCATAGAGGGGAATACCAGCACGGACGGTAAGCAATGAACTGCTGCTGCAGGATCAGCGACAAAACATATTTCAGCTGCTTGAAAAAAAAAAAAAAAAAAAAAAAAAAGTTGACCAAAATGTTTTAATGATTCTTGGAATAATATTTTCACTGTGTATAAGGATGACGGGGTTGTCTCTGTGCCTACCTTTCAGCATAAGTATCATTATGCAAATCTTCAAGATAAACATTTAAAAAGTATTTAAGGTAATTTGTCATTTTATAAAACAGAGTTACACAATCAAGTAAGCTGTAGCCCCCTCACTGAACATCTTCACAAATATTTAAATTTAGAATAAAAAATATATATTAGAAAAAATAAATAAAAACAACATAGACAGTTATTCACTTACATACATGTATACACCCAGAAAGCAATGATTGTGAAATGCATGTTTTGAATTTACATCTGAACAGCAGAAACAAGATAGTGTTGATAACATTATCAGCAGTTCAACACTGAAAAACTCAGCTCAACTCTCTGAAACACTGTCCATCAACTTTGACTGCGTTTGAGCAGCTCAGTGTTTAATTTGACAGTTATCTTCTACATTTTTGCACCTTTCTAGTGCCATTTCTAATTTCTCCTTCTTAAACCTGCCAGATGCTTTAATTCTCCTGCCCACTGGTGGTCTCGTTTCCATGTAATTACTGGTGCTCACAGGTTGATAGACGAGCAGCTGTTGTTTTTGCACACACAGAGACGCTCTGCAAACATTTAGTATACATCTCTATGTGTTTTTGTTGTTGTGTATGTACGCAGTGCAATATGGTCAAGTCTGCTCATGCTGATACTTGTCTTCGTGCACAGAAGCCTGATGGAAACATCCCCTCTCAGCCTTGTTTGTGCGTGTCAGCCCACAAAGTTTACTGTCTGGGAGCAGGGGACGATCATTCAGCCCAACCAAACTAACCCAGATGTGAGATCAACACCCAGTCAGTCCCCATCGCTCATAAAGTTTATGCAAAAGGTGACATTTATTTCAACAAGTAAATCTATGGCCAAGTTACCCTATACAACTGTAATTAGCCAGCTGTGACAGATGTTGCTCCTTCACTCATTATCATTCTTTATGAAGCGTCATATTGGCTTTTTTTTATGAGTTCCATTCTTTGTAAGAATAAATAAAAGTTTCTAATTCTCCTTTTTTTCCCTCACAGGGATCCCCCTATCTTCTTGAAACACAGTGGAGCCAAGAAAGATGCAATAAACGAGCTGAGCGTGCCCGCTGCTGCCGAATTTGATGCGCTCTTGTGACAGGGAGACTAAATTAATTTCTCCTCTTCTTCCTAAACTGTGGGCAGCGTGAAAGATAAATGACCGCTGAGACACTGGGAGGAATGCACACTGAGAGCGTTTTTTATTTTCTCTATACTTATTTAGCAAACAAAAGGGCTTTGGTGGGGGATAGTTATGGGGGATTGTGAAGGGGAGTGAACGATTTGGCAACATGTGAACAGATATGCCCGCAGGGAGGTGCTACATAATCCAGCAAACTAGGCGTCCAAACAGGCCCAGTGGAACGCTAAAACATACAGCATCACTCTTGGAAATAGGGGTTCCAAATGGGTTCTTCCTGAAGGGCTGAGGTTCTACCCAGAACATTTTGCTTCTAAAGGATCCTTTTTTCAAGAGATGGTTTGTCAAGCGTTCTTTGTACGACCAAGGGTTGCATTAAGAACCGTCCAAAAAAAAAAACCTTTTTGGGAGAAAGACTGTTTCAAGGATTGTTGAAATCCTTGAGGAATTCTTATGTCAAGGGCTCTTTGTACTAGAATAAAATAGGGTTCTTGGTAGAACCCCCTGGGTGGCTCTGGGTAAAATCTTTGGAATATAAAAGGGTTCTCGGTAGAACCCCCCCGATTATGTTCTAGATAAAACACCTCGAATGTAAAAGTGTCTGTAATAGAACCCAGTGGGTAGGTTCTAGATAAAACACCTGGAATCTAAAAAGGTTCGTGGTAGAAGCCACTCAGTGGGTGCTTCTTAGCACCCTTAGAAGGTGTAAAAGAGAGGGTTCTAGGTGGAACCATTACAATGTAGAAGGGTTCTCTGAAGAAGTTTTGTGTGAAACCTCTCACAGATGGTTCTAGGTACTGTATAACCCTGTGTGTCGGGTTCTAGATAGAACTCTCTGAGAGGGTTCTCAGTGGAACCCTTATAAAAGGTTCTACCAGAAACCCAAAAGGGCACTCCTATCGGAATACCCTTTACGGTTCTTGTTAACATTTTTATTTCCAAGGGTGCATCTATAGTGTGTGTATGTGTGTGTGTGTGTGTGTGTGTGTGTGTGTGTGTGTGGTAGGGATACTGATAACTGTGTGTGTGACTGCCCTGTGTGTACATGGGTTGACATGAACATTTAGATGAACATAAGCATGTTGTGTGTGTGTGTGTGTGTGGTGGTGGTGGTGGGGGGGGGGCAAACAGGAGTCCCACATGGCCAGACTGCTAAGTGGAACAGAAGAGTTAATGGGATATTTATCAAGTGAGGACACTCAGCCAAAGACAAGGAGAAATAAACAAGCTTGTCTGACCGGGGCATCCTTGGCTATTATGATAAACAAGCACATTGTTTGCAAGTCTAATGGCCACTAGATGAAATGCTTTGCGCTATACCCTTCAAGAGTTTCAGTGGCACACTTACCACTTCATTGTTGAAGCGACAGAGCACTGGAGTGTGGGCCCATCCACCAACAATTGTGCAGATTTAAAGGAGCAATATGTAGCAACTGTGCATGCAAAAATGAGTATTGCAGTCCAAATAACGACTTGGCGCCATATATGGTATATTAAATAGGTTAAAATCCTTCTAAATATACAATCTACAGTTGTTAGGAGTTATTTCTGCGGAGCCCTCCTCTTCAGACTGTGGGAAAGCACAGGGTGCAGGACAAACACAGCCGCAAATCCGTTATCCTGAAAACAAAAGCTCACTGCTTTGAAAGTACACAGTCTGGACTTTGAGTTCAATGGCTGTCTCACTGCCTGCCAGACTCCATATTGCTCAATTTAATCATTATAAACATCTTCGCCTTTGACAAGATTAGCGATGACTTCTTTGGAGTCATACACGGACACTCAATTGGCAAACATTTGGCATTAATTTGAACTCTAATTGATGTGAAACAGGCAAACAATGACATTTATTAGGGTATTATTTATTAATTAGGGTATAGTTGTGTTTGTTCAATGTCTAATAAAGAACATATTTGTGTTTTTGTTAGTTTTTGTGTAATTTGATACAACATATGTCTTTTTAAGTCTTATTAGTGTACGGTGTAAAATAAAGTGTGACCAAAACTACTTGGTTAAGTTTAGGAAAATATCATGCTTTGGGTTACAATAAACCATCAACCATGTGTTATAAAGGCTTTCTGGCAGAAAGCTCTGAAGGCAAACTTCTCTCATGTGCAATTGCTACTGCACTTTTGTTCGAATGCAAAGATCTGAGGAAAACCTGGGGAGCCGTCTGAAGGGTATGGATATACAGTATGTATAACAAATAAAAGTTTTTTAAAAAGCACTTTATACAGAGGAGTATCTTAAACCGCATTTTAGTTCATCGTTGTTCTATTTTTCCACCACTTAATGGGCTGCTGGTTTGCCAAGTATTGATCAGTACACAATAAGCAGCATCTACTTAAGGATAACTATCTCCCTCCACAGAACTGGAGCCATTGACATTTCGATAAAAGACTACATTTTTATCCTGTCCCGTCTCTGTATCTGTATCTGGCTAATTTCCTTGGACAAAAGCCCCTTTGTGATGCTGGTAGAGGATGAGAGGGCAGCAGCTCTGAGACTCACGTTTGTTTGTCTGGATGTTTGTTTTTATAGGACTACAAAAAAAATGCAATAGTACATATTTTGAAAAGTAATAGTGCAAAAAACACTGTAGTGAAATTGAAAAATGAGATGGGCCAAAGTTGATGATGATGTTCATAAGATGAGGTGAAGTAAAAAAAAAAAAACGAAACAAGTTTTTCTTATCTATCTATGGCAGAGAATTGACGTGTATAAAAATAGCAGTGTTCACATGAGACAAGTCCAAACTGTAATATGTGCCGGCTTTATTCATTAGGAAGATATAAACACATAATGTGCGAGTGTCCCTCTGTTCAAGACTTTTGTGGCCACGGATTCAAAGTTTTGTCTGAACTGATGAATTGAATTACAGAATTAGGGCTTTTTCACATTAACTGCAATTTTGAAATACCGAGCTACTGACAAGCCAGACCGCATGGCAAGAACAACTGCTATGATCATATTTTTTTCTTTTTTTCAAAAGGCTGGGCCATTCTTGTTTACACTTAAGTGAATGTTGAATGAATCAATGCTACAAAATATTCAACAAGCACAAGGGTCAGATTACAGTTCAAGCTCAAGGATGCATCAATACCGGCTGTTTGTGACCCGACTTCAAACTCTGAACCATGTGCCTTAGATCGCCGTAAGATATGGCCCTCCATCTTTACTCCTCCACAATGATGATTCACAGTCAGGACTAAGGGCTTGAGCTGTCGACTGCCCAACATAATAATGCAAAATCCTCCACCTTGTAAATGTAGTTGGGTGTAACAGTCCAAAAAACAAATGAGCTCCTTGGATCGTGAATAGAGGATCACTACCTGTTACACCCTTCTCAGTTAATTATGGTTAAGCACTCCATGGGAGACCCCAGAGTGGGTTGTTAAAGGGACAGTTTTTTGAGTGTGAGATGCTTATTCAAAGGCTTATTACCTACATTAAATGGTCGTGTGCATGCTACTTCTAGATTTAGCATACACTTGAATTGATCTTGATTTCGGGCTCTTTTTAGGTGGCAAAAATATGCTGTGCATCAACTACCATCTACTGTAGGCAATCTGCTGACTAAAAAGCACCTCATGCAACCCCACTTCAAAAAATCTGAAGTATCTCTTTAAGGGAGCTATTAGGAGAGAAGCTGGGGGGGTTAATGTGCATGCAAAAGACTTAAACTGTATTTTTATCTTTATCACTTTGCTCCATTATTTTTAATTTAAATAAACTGAGCATCAAAATGTTTCCTCAAAAGGTGAATGTGGCTACAGGCAGCGTAAGATCACCGCTGTATCTCTGCAGCTACAGTATATCTATAATCTCCACCACCACACTGACCTAATAGTAGCTTCACTCACTAGGCAGTTAAAATTCTAAATCTCATTTCATGGGTCACCAGTAAACTGCCTGTGGACATAATCAAACTGTGTAATTGATTCAGTGCATACCAACATGACCTCTGACCCTCGTCTTCCTGTTTTAACTAAACTGTATGAACGGGGATCCTCTCCGCTGCTGCGCTTCGCCTGCCAACCAATTAAAACAAGGTCATTGATGATGACTATAAGCTTGACTATCACAGCGCTCAGAACGTGAGAAAAAATGTTTGATTAAACTTTTATTAAAAAAAATAAATGCAGAGTTATTTTCTGATGTAAGATAGTAATTAGGGTAGATTGAGCTGCAGGAGATACATGAAGGAGGCTGTTT
>JAJHUR010072371.1:20722-32503 GCA_027495735.1 Lutjanus campechanus | reverse complement strand
TGAGAGCTACTGAACTACTGAGAGGTTTGGACAGCTCTGCACATCCTGAAGCCTGGGAAAGACTGCATGCTTTTTAAGGTTAACACACTCTATAATGCTTTCACTGTATCTGAAGTAGAAGCACAGGTCTGTCACTGAGTGTGTGGCGGCTTGAGACTCTTGATTAATGCAGGTCACGTCCTGCATGTCTGAAGTGACTGTGAAGTGTGTGTGAGCGGTGTGCGAGCGCAGCGGGGACAGCAGGGCCTCACCTTGAGGTCTGACACGTCTTTGTAGCACTTCTCAGAGCGGGTGTGGTCGGACAGCTGGACATTCCAGAAGCAGGGCAGCTGGTGGACCAGGAACGGGTTCTGTTTGATCACAGCGTTGAAGATGTCCTGCAGACACACACACACAAACACACAAACACACACATTAATCCCTATGCTTTGCCTTATGTTTCATCATCTACAGGCCTGCAGCACACAGTCTAAAGTGACCCTGCTACGTGTTTATTGACCACACATACCCTGCTCACTGCACAGGCTCTAAACTAAAGACCTATTTGTCATGCAACAGAATATTTTTTAAAAATACACTTTTCCAAATTACCACTCAGTATGTCTAACATGTCTCTCCTACTTTATCAACATTTTTTTATGTTATTGAACTCTTATTTAATCAGCAAATGAACACATGAATGGGGCGGCTGTGGTTCAGGAGGTAGAGCGATGTGTCATCCACTAATCGGAGGAGTAGCGGTTCATTCCCCAGCTCCTCCAGTCAACATGTAAAAGTGTCTTTGGACATAATACTGAACCCCAAATTGCCCCTGATGGCTGTTCCATCAGTGTGTGAATATGTGTGTGATTGTGTGAGTGAATAGTTGAATGAGACATGTAGTTTTAAAAGTGCTTTGGTCACTGAGCGACTAGAAAATGCAAGTCCTTTTACATGAGTGCCACAAGCACAAAGTGACAGAGTTTTGCAGACTACAGTGGATGGTGATGCATATCACAAGTCTTTTAGTTTGGTAGATGATGGAATGTGTAGGAGGGGACAAGAGGATAAGAACTGACTCTACTGTTGGAACACATCTCGGAGATGCCAGGAAAACAATAGCAGATATTTTGGGTACATCCTGATTCCATTAAGTGGATCCTCATTTCCCTCACTTGTGTCTTTTCCATGTACCTATTTCCTGACTAACTAAAGATGTAAGGAGTGATGCAGGAAAAGATTCAAGGACAGAGGAATATAGTAAACGTGTGTGCCGTGTTTCCTCTGAACCATCATCTAAAGCAGGGCTATTCAATTACAAATTCAATTGGGCCAGACTTTAAAACCAAGAAATTGGGCCAGACATTTTCAGTGGCTGGTAAGGAGCAGGTACTGACAAATTTTAAACCAACACAAATTACTGTAATGAAAAAATAAAAACAAAACAAAAAAACGGACATATATGCACAGATGTGTTGTCTGTGGACTCATCAACTGCTATAGACATGGCTTTATCTTTCTTTAGTTCTTCTAACAGTGTTTCAAACACACCTGTAGCTAGAATTTCAATCCTGCGAATGTTTTAAGTGTCTGATAGGGGTATGTTTTTATTGGCAGATGTCTCTCTTGTCTCATTTTAATTTTGTTGTCATTTATCACCTCATCCATGATGGCCAACATGCAGTCTTTCACAGTTACCGAGTCTGTGAATGGCCTTTTTTTCTTTGTCAACATCCAGGACACACAGAGAGACGCTGCTGTAGCTCTCTCGGGCTGTGCATGACCGCACCATCGTAGGACAGCTCCGGTTGTAAGATTCAATCAAACTCTGCACGTTTTCAGCCCTCTCCTGTGATCCCCGGGAAAGTTTGTCCGGAAAGTCTGGTGTTTCTCAATGTGGTACCTTTGAACACTGTAATCTTAAACACTGCAATGTACTCATTGCAAATTAAACACATCGGTTTGGCACTTGGATTTGGTAGCAAAATAAACAAGTATTTGTCAGTCCAGGCAGGGTTAAACTGACCGTTTTCATTGTAAATTTTGTGTTTCAGGGTTGAGAAAGACATGTTTTTAGAGGTTCAGTCAGGTTTCAGTTCAGCTCCAGCTGTGTTCACTGGGAAAACCAGGAAGCATTTTCTCTGTAAAATATGATCCAGTCTCCCCCAAATCAGTGAATTCAAGTCATTACATTACATTATCTTTTAGTACAAGTCATTAAGTTGTGCTTTTGTGCAGTAACATTCAACAGTGACGCCCAGCCCCTGGCCCATCGTATGCTCCATGTAGCTACTGTTAGCAACCTGCTAGCTGCTGAAGCAGTCCAGTGTAAAATGCAATGAATATAATCTGCTGTCACAAACTGCACTTTCCCCACAGTGATTACAGCCAGTGGGTCTGTAACCATGGTAACCACAGTAGTTTGCTTCAGCAGAACAATATTTTAGGTGGTGAACAACTGGGAAGACACACCGATGTACCACAGTGACGTACAGAGCACTGTTGCTGGCAACAGTGCTCTGCTCAACATTGGTGCTCTGCAATGTTGAAAGCTGAAGATTGGCTGATAGGTGGATGTCATGATATGATTGGTTGAAATCGGTTAGTTATAGCTTACATAAGTTCTCATCATATTTTATTTTACAGAAAGAAAAAAAATTTCCATGATTTTCACATAAAAATACAAAAAATGGCTTTTTAAAAAAAGCCAGCTTGACTTTAATAACTTGAAAGGCCTTAAATTTATATATTTTAGTAATGTGTGGACTGCAGTTATAACCCTGGCACTGTGGTCAATCTGCAGATCAGGTGAGCCAGTTCATAAAAATTAACATTCTGATGAATAGTGGATAGGTTGCATGTGGGAAATATGTGTGTGTCTCCCCAGAATAAGAGACTGCATGCATTTAAGCATTACGCACAGCAGTGCAACTTCATTGATTATTTATCTCAGTTACATCACTGAAATTCAACTGAAACTAAACTGACAGCAGCCTCTTTAATTATCAAATAAACACTAACACAATACAGCACTAACACAATACAATGCAAAAAAAAAAGAAATCATCTGCAAAGGTTGTGCTGCACAACATAATTTTAAAGGTAACAGGGCCTATAGGGAGTTGGGCAGGTGTGGTTGCAGGTCTCTAAATCAGAGAATGATACATTCTGATGGGTGGCTGGTGGATGATTTATACAGACTCGGATGAAGTCAGAGACCATTTGTGCATCACTAATACTTTTTAACACCGTAACATTCATTTTTCCCTTTAATTCTCTCTGTAAGTAGCTTTCAGGATGTTAAAATCATCTGCTTTTGCTATCTTTGTGAGCAAAACTTAAGACATCAATAAACTTCCTTTGGATACATGAATAATTTCATCACCACAAGCAAAGGAGGTGGGAAAAATTGCTGCAACCCACTCTAGATGTTACTGCCATGGGGCCAGTATAGCAGCCCTGCCTCTTCTGCCTTGTTAGAGTTCTGTATTCCTCCAGATGTTCAGATTAATTCCTAATGTGTGATCACACTCAGAAAGATGAATCCTTCAAACTGCTTTGAGGAAATCTACTTTGGTCTGAGAGACTTTTTTGACTTTGAGATCACTGTGGGTTCACAAGACAGGAGTCTCGGTGACAGACTCCGGTTTCCTAATGGGACACATAAAAACTCTATAGCCACATAATGAATGCTGCGATAAAGAGGGCTGACAGTCGATTGGAGCTCATACAGCAGAAGGCAGATGGAATGCTCAAACGATTTCCAAAGCCCCGTTCATTTTCCAAACTGCATACCTTGCGGGACTTCACTTAATGAAGGTTTAATTAAAATCTCATAAACGCACCTCTCATCTAGATGAGCTCTGAATAGCTCCAAGATAATGGAGAGACCCTTCACCAAGGTCTCAGTGTCTGCCCTTATGGTAGATAAAGAACACTGTGTGGTGTAAGATAACACAGATTTATGACCTTCAGGACACATGTAAGCTCAAGTGTGATGAAAAAATGAAACCAAACCATTGTACAGCTCTCTGAGATAAAAAAAAATGAGGGCAATATATACATGCAGACCATTTTAATGTCTTTTAAATTAAAGTTGTGGGCAAAGATCAAAAGAACATTTAGGTGAAACAACACATGTTCATTAGCAGCAGACACACTGTAGACTGAGCATTTCAGTTCAATTTATTAATATTATATTAAGTATATCATGTCCTACTTCTGGTCTGAATCAGGGTATCAAGTGGTTTTTATGTGCATTTTGAAGTATCACATTATAGAAATGGTAAATGTTGAAAAAAAACAAAAAACAAAAAACAAAAAACACTCTGAGGTTGTTTTTGCATTTTTTTTTAAACTAGAGTCAGTGCTCCTGATGGAAGATGGAAAAACACGTCTTTTGAATAAGTACTGATGTACTGAACATTTAGTTCACATGACTGATCAGCTGTTTCTGCTGACAGTCTCCTCGTGGCTTACATATGATGGCTCCAACATAGATCTGATGGAACCTTCCTCACATTAATACATGAAACAGAAATGTCAGATTTCCATTGTGTTTTTCACAGTTTCAGGTTCAACTGGTGCTCTTTTAATCAAGTCATCTGGTCGCGCTCTCTTCCTCTGCAATGATACAATGGTTTTCTGACTGGAGAATTGGTGCCACCTACTGTTTATCTCAATGAACCAACTCCTAATAAATGCATAATGGAAACAGATGGAAACAAGCATTTATTTGTACTTCCTTTTGCATGTTTACTCAAAATCTGATTAAAATTTGTGGTTGCTGCTTAGCAATGTGTGTCCCACCTGACCTACACTGACCGCAGCTTGTGTCACATTAACTGACACCTACAGCACATGGACCTGTATCCTGGGAATCACATTCACATTAAGTAGTGATGAAGATCAGTGGTTCTCAATCTTTCCGAGTTGCAACTTCCTGAATAATCAAGCTGGTGTTTGTGATGTGTTTGTCTTCAAGAGCCTCCTTGTTCTCATTCCCTGCTGTTTGCCACAATGTGTTATATTATTTTATTCTCCACATCCATCTGGCGACCTCTGGAAATTACTGTAGCTTGCAACCAACTTGGGGGGTCCTGACCCCTAGGTTAAGAACCACTGCTGTAGATCACCATTTATGTTCATTGCAAACCTTCAGTGTAAATGCAGGAAGATTAGTGTTGATTGTTTCAGCAGATGGCCTCAACCTGATAAAGAACCTGGATCTGCTTGAGGTTTCTGTCTGTTAAAAGGAAGTTTTTCCTCGCCACAGTCACCTCAGTGCTTGCTCTTGGTGGGAACAATTGGGAGCCCTGAGATACAGTAACTTGATATGATTTGGTGCTATACAAATAAAATTTATGTAGTGAAGAGTGAAGGTTCAGGTGTGGAGGTCAGATGGGTGTGAAGTGTGTCCCTTCAAAGACCTACAATTAACATTCACTTTTTAAGGGCCACATTATAAGAGGCTGGACATAAAGTGTTTATAGCTGCTCTGAACGACCACACTTAAAGATGAGGTGAAAAGCCCATCATCAGAGACAGGGGCAAAACAAGATAATTGTTTCAATATGGGATTAACGGTGTGGAAATTCAGCCAGTCTCTCCAGGAAGACATGCTGCTCATGCACACAAAAAGAGAAGTTGTGTAAAGAATGAAAAGAGAGGGCTTGAGGGAGAAGTTCAAACCCAGCTTACTTTCTCAGCCCCGCACAGTTGGACAGTCACTGTGTGAAGAAGGTGTGAATGTCAGATTGTGGGCTTCAGAAAGTTACTGAAATGGTTGGACGCTGCCCTGCCCAGTTCCAGCATGGGAGAGCTGTGGGAAGAGGAAGTTTCTGGAGCTACCCAACAAGTTCTGAAAGAAGCTTACTGGCAGCTTAGTGTGTAACCATGATCTTTCCTCAACTTTAAACAAGCGTTTAAGGACCTTTTTACACCTGAAAGTCCGAACCAACTGGTTCACACTACAATTATGCCAGCGCATTAAAGAACTATACATTACATACCCACGTCCTGCCATCATCACCCAAGTGAGGTGCATCTCCAAACCAACTGATTGGTTCGTAGGTGGGTGTGAGTCTGACGTCGACATGTTGTCAGTTCAATTCAGTTCCTAATAATAAGTGTAAAATGTTGGAATACTTGTGAATGAGTTTTTTTTTTCCCATCCGGCTCTTCATAAAGTCATCGGATCAGATGTCAATTAAACTTTTGGTCTCCCTCTTTCCCCTTGTGGAATACTATTCATGTAATTTTGTTTATTTTATTTTCCGTTTTCCATCACTGACCATAGCCTGCCAGACTTTGTGCAATTGGCTCCAAACAAAGTTTTCACACTAGAAAAACACCCAACCATGGTTTAATTTGATCTGACTTGAGGCCACCTCTTACAACCGGTACAAGGTTCAGGTGTTTGGTCCAGATGGAGGTGTCAGGGAGGTTTCACACCAGGAATTTTGGCTTGATGGATCAAACAAGGCAGCTGTTAAAGAACCTTTAGTAGCCTAGCTCTAAACATATCTTAACAATTATTTATTTGCCATAATAACAATATTGCCCTAAATTTATTTATACCGTAAGTGCCGTGGACGGGTATTAATGAAAGTAAGAACTGTAAAAAACATTAGCCTTCAGCATAAAGAACATTGACAATGAACACAATCAAGGGTTTGCAGAATTGTCGAATGCTGTTCTTGACGTTCTTGTCCTTTGATAAGGTTGATAGCACACAGAACAGAATTTGACACGTCTAGACTAAAAAATATGTGTAGCTGTTTTGATGCACATCATATGCCTTTAAGAATCCCACAGCTTTCCGGTTGGGGGATGCTTCTGTCAGCTTTGACATTCCAAAGCTGACAAGCACACTCACTTTTATTCAGTGATTGGTCAGTGTGGAGTGTGGAGGTGAGAAAGAATGCAGGTTTAAATTGGTCTCCTTTTTTCATTCTTCATACAGCTACCTCTGTCAGTTTTCATGTGTACAAGCAAGTTCAACACCATGAATGCCTTTGAGGAGAGACTCTGAAAGTATGTGCTGTTATCCCCATTTGTATGATTCATTGGGCCAACACTACAAAGACACAAAAGACACACAGAATTCTTGAGGAGAGATCAGGGAGGTTGTGTGATGTTGCCCTGAGGAGGCCATGATGGCAGGTTTTTCAGCCCGAATGTGGCTGTTCAGGGCCAGCAGAAACACTTTTACCTTTAGACTCGATCAGATGACACATTGCTCAGCGTGGTTTGTTTGAAGCATACAGAACCCTTTATAAATAGACTGCATTCATATAGTGCTTCTGTAGTCTATCAACCAATCAAAGCACTTTTACAACTACATGTGACATTCACCCATTCACTCACCAATGGCACAGCCACTGGGGCAATTTGGAGTCCAGTATCTTGATCAAGGACACTTCAACATGCAGACCCAAGGAGCCGGGAAACAAACTGCTCATCTTATGATTAGTGACGACCCACTCTACCTCTGAGTTACAAATGTAGCTTGTTTTAAGCAGACATAAGCCTTTATTGTAAAATAGCGTGTTCAAAGATAGAGAACCCTTTACTGTAAAGTAGCTTGTCTGAAGCATACAAACCCTTTTACAGCAATTTATTGTAAAGTAGCTTGTTCAAAAAGATACAAAAACCTTTACTGCTAAGTGGTTTGTCCAAAGCTTACAGAACCCTTTATTGTAAAATAGCTTGTTCAAATGATACAGAACCCTTTATTGCTTTAAGCATACAGAGCCCTTTATTATGAAGTAGCCTGTTTGAAGCATATATGACCCTTTACTGTAAATTAGTTTGTTTAAAGTACACAGAGCCCTTTATTGTAAGGTAGTTTGTTTAAAAGATGCATAACTCTGTACTGTAAAGTAGCTTGTTTGAAACATACAAAACCCTTTACAGCAATGTAATTTGTTCGAAGCATACAGAAGCCTTTACTGTAGCATACTTTCACGGCACAATTTCATGTAGCAGTGACAGAAAACAAAAGGGAAGGTGTTTTTGTGATTTGTCCATGTGAAATGTGAAATTTTGCCAATTGGTGGCAAGTTTGCATGTCTGAGGTGTGAGGATGTGTGTGTGTGTGTGTGCGTGTTACCTGGTCTGCCAGGGAGGTGGACAGCATGCTCATTAGTTCCCTCTCTGCAGTCAACCTCCACATCTGCTCCCATCTCAGCTTCCGTAGACGATCCAGGAGAAGCAAAATCACCCCTGTAAAGTGCATGCGCGCGCACACACACACACACACACACACACACACACACACATAGAGACAGAGATACGGTAGCTTTAGAAACAGAGAGATTAGTATCTGGCTGCCTGGTAAAGGTGATAAAGTCCCATCATGAGCTCCTGAATCACAGCCTTGTGTTTTCTGAGATAAAGCTGTAGACTTTAAGCTTATAAAGACAGACCGGCGCTGGATGGAGAAAACATGTTAAAATCCTCCCGGAAACACAAATCACTCTTAGAAGCTCATGAGCTTCTTTTCTCTGCTAACTTTCTCCACCAACAAACAAGAAAAATCAAAAACAAAAACTTGTTCGTCTCAGTTCCCTGGCTAATAGAAGAAATCTTCCTGGCTGCTACAAATAAAATCAAGCAGCCAATTTTCACAGGGAGAGATATCATGAATATTTTCTCGGGATGGGAACAAACAAACCATCTTTCACACCCCGCTGTGCTCCATCTGTTGCCACGGCCACCGCCACAAAGCCGACCAGCCGCAGCTTTCTGTCAAATTGCTGTTCTGCACAAATTCAACACATGCTTTTCTGTTTGTGAGATCTGCCGCTCAGTCACACTGACGGGAGGTTTAAGAGCAGAACGCTGAACTTGTACGACGCAGACATGTCCAGGTGAGTTTTACACCGCGGCTGCTGCAGTGGCTCGCGCTGTTTGTTTTGGGTTATAGTCAAAAGAACCATTATCCTCCTGCTCCAAACAGCACACACACAGAGCTATAAAGTCTCCTGAAGGAAAAGACCTGCTCCAGTTGATAGAGGAAAAAAATATAGGCATGGGGAAATAATAACAAGCTGTAATGGAATCCAATCAATTCCACTATCAGCGGCTGCTCCGAGGCTCTGTGAAATTATACCACACACCTTTTTCAAAATATTTTGCCATAGTGCTTTTAACGAGCCCGCTGAATGCTTGCATTTTTCATCAATGCCTGTGAAAATGCACTATATTATTGCAAAGAAGGAAACTGCCTGACTGTTTACTCACTCTTTACTTTGAAATACTGGAGACTGAGGTTCTCAGAAGAAAATTAAAAATTCTTGGACAGCAAGAGCATGTCTTTCCTATTACAGATGGCAAATGAAAATTACCTCGAATGGTTTAAATAACAAGCACCCAAGTGTAATCACAGAAGACAGCTCAATAGAATCGCCTTTCTTTTTATTAATGGTCTCATCACTTGCATAACGTTATTATCCTTTTATCTTTGAAACTGCTCTTTGTGTTTTTATTGTTTGCTATTTTTTGTGTTTTATGGTTTTTGCTATTTCCAGCTGCGCAGCATTTTGATCAACTGTTATTATTTTTAAACGTGCTTTAGATATACATTTGGATTGGAAAATAAAAATAAACTTTAACGAGTAGAGGTCACTCAGCAGAGAGCAGATCTCCTCCATGCAACAGATGGTGAAGCACCTACTGCAATACCACAAGTACCAGTCTCACTTTTCTTTGAGATGCATTGAGAGTAATTGTATCGTAACTGAGTCCTCCGGGTTCACTTACCTGTATAAACTTAATAGAGAAACAATAAATGATTTAGTTTTTTCTGTCGTTACCAAAATAACTAACCGGTTTGCTGCTTCACATTTAGTGCTGAGATCTATACTGTATATGCACAGATGGTGAGAAAAAGTTTCTTTTCATTGATTCTATGATTTCAATATGGGTTTGTTTATGTTAGTGGAAAAGGACACATGGATAGTGAATTTACTGCATCCGTTTGTTTATTATATTTATTTGCAATTTTGTTCTCTTTGCATTGCATGTTCTGTGAGCCCCTTTCTGTAGCATCGCCATGAAAAAGCAGCAACCTGACAGATGCCACAGTAAGATAGGAACTGTGTATGTCCCTAGTTAGCTAGCATTATGTGGCAATAGGTTGGTAAACCCTAAAATAGGGCTCTCAAACACAACATAATCCAGCCAGCAAAACTGTTTTGTTCAATCACTTTTTCTGGTTGTTTCATACCAATTTAAACTACCCTTCAATTGGATACAATCAAAGTTCTATCATAAATTCTATCATAAAAATGTCAGTTGTAAATCACTGATATTTCCAGGAAGAAATAGGTTGTTACAATATTTCTCACTAACACAGTGGCAGTGGATTAACAAGTTATCAAGAGATATTTATGATCTGTTACATGAGAAAAGTGAGTTTTCACTGCATTCTCTGTGGAGCTGGATGAAGTGACAGAAGAGATGCTTAGTTGGTGTCCATTAAACAGCTAATTAGTATATACAGAAACATATAGAAAGTACTTTTTTTTGTTAAGTATGAAGAAAAAATGTCACAAATAAACAAGTAAATTTTCAGAAACATTGTGGCACTTGAATGGTGACGTTTTCCCCCTTTAAGATGACAACACCATCAGTGACCACAAGCCAATTTGAGTTTGCGACCAGTACTTTAAAACACGTCTCTGTCTCTACTGTCCAGCGTGATGACGGAGTTTGTTTATTTGCTGCATCACGTGTAGTTTTAAGTGAGGAAATCTGATACTTTTTAAGAGAATATTCACAGTTTAAAACCGGCCAAGTCAGACTGGCTGTGTTTAGAAGGGGCATTATGGCAACACTCTGGGGCATCCATGGCACTGACGGTTTGGCAGTGGTATAATTCCTGCCTTGGTGCAGTATGGTGGACCCTGGCACAACAGCTAGGATGGCAGCGAAATGGCTCCAGCAGCCGCAACAAAGCCAAATGCAATGAGGTGGCATCTAGAAGACACTGGAGGTTTTATGAGATTCCTGGATCTGTATGACGACTAAATAAGCTTCGATAACGTCAACAAACAAGTGTTATTTAAAGTCTTTATAGCTACAATATGTAACATTTCCACATTAAAATGTCTTAAAACATTTAAGACCTATGTGAGTTTTGTACTTTCATTATCACAAGTTTTTTCAATAATGTTCAAATACAGAAAATTCCATAATTTATTCAATTTAACGCTGCGTTTCCTGCTGGCCATGCTGGCTACAGTAGGTAGTTGCTGTACCTTTCAGGAGAGCTTGGGATACACTGGAGGGTGAGGAAGGAAGTCTGTGCATGTAACTAAACTTAACATGAACACAACTTTAATACATGATCTCGTGATTTCTGCCTGAGTCATGTCAGTTTGTTGTTTAAAAGTGACAACTCCCATGATTCCACGCTACTTCACAACGTCATGTTGTAATGTAATATTTGAGGGGATCCCCCAAGTTATTGTTAATTTTTTGAAAGTTTTTTTTCTTTTAGCGTAAAATAAAATGAAAATACACATTAAGATATGTTTGTAAAAAAATAAACGACAAAACATTGAATTTTCACAACACTGACAGGAGGCTTCCCATGAATCCTGATGTGATCATGTGAGCTAGTTAAGCTACTAAATCACTGTGTGACACATAACAGCAAACTATTTAGCTATGTATTATTGAAACATATTAGCCAATTCGCTGTATTATTATCCCAAGTATAACAACACTTAAGACATTTTGAGCCACAATGGATCATTCTGTGACATCATAAGCAAGAGAAAATGATGCACACTT